>APFE030928271.1:0-14125 GCA_000404065.3 Pinus taeda | reverse complement strand
ATAAAACTGGGTAACTTTTTTTTAAGTGCAGACATCTGCCATTGTAACTAGAAAGCACCTTACCTCTCTCTGTTAAAAATTTTGCCTACCCATTTTCGACCAAGGTAGTCTCCAATATAGCCACTCATTATTGCACCCATGATGGCACAAATTGTTAGCAGAGAACCAAACGTAGAGGACTGAATAATATCTCATGTTTTTAATAAATACAATGCTTAAGGTCTGAGTTCATTCTTGCATACTATTATCAAAATGAATTGTAAATGTTATGATAGTCATGTAAATAGCCTTTATATTATAATTAATGAGGACTGCATTGAGAGTCACAGACTTGCATATTGTTGTCAAAAGAATTCTAAATGATATGATAGCCATGTTCATCTTCTTTATACTAGAATTAACAAGAATTGTGATGTGTAATCAAATCAAAAATCATTCATGTCAATACCACTATCAAACAAACTATTTTCAATCTTTAGTCTGAAATTTCACTAAAGATGGTTAGTTATAAACACAACTCAATGTTTTTCATAGACCAGTGAAGCTCTTAAGGAAAAGCATAAATTCATCGTAGCTTTGGATTTGTAACCTAAATTTATGAAGCACAAATTTTCACTTTTATTTTTTAAATGCTAACTTCTTGATTAAGATTTTCTAATCATTACACTAGGAAAACATACAATGAGTAAACCGATAGTACCCCACCTATGCTACAGAAGCACCCTTGCTTACTCTTCTTGGTACAATAAAACAATCAACCATTTACAGTTTCTAAAACATTTCATTCCTTAAAATTTCTACACCTCTGCTTACTCTTATTTGTACGATAAAACATTCAACCATTTATAGTTTTCTAAAACATTTGATTCCTTAAAATGTTTCTATTAACATTGTGAGAACACCTGAGATAAGGTGAGGTCAAGATCCTCTATGATCCCAAACTCTGTTGGAGAAGAGAAACCCACCTGCAACAAGCCAACAAGATTATAACTTGTTCCATTTATTTGAACTCTAGTTCATTATCAATTTTTCCCCTTATGAAGTGACTGTAAAGGATTTGAGATACTGACACTAAAGCCGAATCCAACTGAACCCAAACAAGAACAGAAGTATTGATCAGAACAACCAAGATCAAGCGCTATGGCAGCTCTCTGGCCTCCTCTCCTTGTCTTCAGCAATCCCCTGCAGCAGAGGTGCCTCTATGTTATTGGATTTGAGTTCACTCGCTTCCCCTAATCTTTCCATGTCTATTAGGATTTCCATATTCTGAAACTTGAGCTGCTGAACCTTGTCTTCAGTAATCCTCAGCAGCAGAGGTACCTCGATGTTATTGGATTCAAGTTCACTCGCTTCCCCTGATCTTTCCATGTCTATTAGGATTTCCATATTCTGAAACTTGAGCTGCTGAATTATGCCCAAATTCCCTTGAATTACAATGAAACAAAAGTTGTTGAATTATGCCTTAGTTCCCTTGAATGGAAATGAAACCAAAGCTGCTGAATTATGCCTCAATTCTCTTGAATTACAATGAAACCAACCTGGCCCATCCAATACGAATCAAGGCCTACATTCCCATTAAACGCAGATGGAAGAAGGCTGGAGATAATCGGCTACAACCACAGTTCACACCAAGGGAGAATAGAAGGCGTTGCATAGTTACCACTTACCATATACCACTTCGAATTTTTTTTATATTTTCAGAAAAAGGAATTAATTAAATTTTTTGGATGCAAAGAGAATGAAAAACACTAGAACTAATTGAATTGTTATTGATGTGAGGTGGGAAAAAAAATTGCAATATTCAAATGCTCTCTCTACTGTACATACCTAAAAAATCGGAATATGCAAATGCTCTCTCTACTCCACTGTACATACCTAGCAGTCTGCCCACTTTACTCAATATTTTTTCTGCTCTCTCCGTTGTAAAAACCAAAAAAATCGCAATATACAAATTCTCTCTCTCCTATATAGATCGACCTAGCAGTTTTCCCTCTTTACTCCATATACATATTTTTTCTGATAAATCAGATTAGTATAAAGGAAAAGAATCAGATTAATACAAAGGAATCTGAGTTTCATATCAGATTTAAAACTAAAGATTTGTATTACCCAATGTCTAAATATCATATCAATATTGATGGAGCTGATTTTCCACATCTATTTCTAATGATCTAATGATCTACCCGACGGTGAAGCCACCCAAACCCATGAAAATGTATGTACCACTTGTATATGGCTTCAAACTGCACCAAAGTGCAAGGTAGCTGATATTCTTGGCTATTGAAAGATTGACGCAAGTAAAATTCCTTTTGTGTTAAATTATTAGAATTTACTACATGCATATGGGATTTTTATGGCTGGAATTGAAATTAAGTTTGATGTTAAATGACATCAATCTATTCACTTTAAGAAGTCCCTTTTGAGGTCAACTTAATGGCTGATTAGCTCTTTATTTTTATCATGAGCCAATTCTTATTTAAGTTCTAGCAGCTCAATTCTGATCAATGTGTAACTTCGACAAGACTCTGCGCTACCAAGATTGGTAACTTCGGATTCTTTATCACATGGATATGATGTGTACCAGCATCTATTTTAGTTAGGTAACTTCCGAATCTTTATCACATAGATATGATGTGTACGAGCAACCATCTTAGTTAATAAAAGAACAATTTCATGGTTAGAAATTTGACTACATTTAAGTGAAATAGTTTAAATGTTTTATGTTAAAGTAATTTAAATGCTTTACTATGTTTTGATTTGATTTGATCAGTTTTGTCTTAAATTATTGGAAAGTTATTACAGATTCCAGTAGTTAAAATTGTTTGATCTATGTATCTCAGGGTTTATGAAAATGTTAGATGGATTTATATATTCAACCATTTTACTAATAAAAAAAGAAAACATAAAATATTAAGATCTTTTTATTATTCTTTAATTCTTTTATATTAATGAATTTCTAAACAATATTTTATTATTTTTTGTCCTTTTAAATTGACTTGCAGTTTTAATGTAAACCAAAACTTCACACCAATCCCAAAATAGTTTTTGACAAGCCTCTTATTCTACTTTAAACATGTGCCTCTTATTCTGTCAAAGTGAATTATGTTTTGGAATAGAGAAACCTTGCGGTGGTTTTTTTTACTGGGAGAAAATCTCATACTTGTTATATCATTAAAATCAAAGTATACATATTATTGTTCAATTACAGCATCTACTTTATATATTTTAAATCAATTAAAACATGAAAACCAACAAAATCTCAACAATTACCTAAAACCAGCGAAATCTCAACTACAGTAACTTCATTTCAAAAAAATATTACTGACATTCATCCCGAAAACATCAGCATCTTTTTCTGTTATCACTAAAAAGCCAACATATATGTTTCAGTTATGACAACATGTGAACTTATTGATTGTGGTCACGAAGAGATCATCATCGGTTCTTCCCCAGTCAAACAAGACCTTCTTCAACTCCTCCTAAACAAGTTCTAGACTCTTGCCAAGTTTGACTTCTACCAACATTTATTACCACAACAGAAGAATGCGTTGATATTGGACAATATGCATTCTTGTCAGCTTGGAAAAAAACAATAAGTGAAATGAGACTTTAGACTGGCAGGCCTCTAATTTTCCTAATGTTTTTGCTCCAGATTGAGCCAGAAACTTTAAAAGAACAAAACATTCTGATATTTTTGTTTGAAACAGATTGAAATCTGGGCCTTCATTTTGGTTCTGAATGTTAGATTAACTGGTTAAAACAAAAAATAATTGTACATTCTTGAAATGGAAATGAAATCACGTTGGTTTATAGCTTGAGTAAGTGCTAGATGAACTGCATTGCAAAGTTGTAGGAAAAACATTCAGAAATATACGTATGAATAATATAGAAACAATTAATCAAATGCCCAGAATCCATGGTCACTGACAAAGTTATAGATAATTTTACATTTAAGGAATGCTCTGTGAGCTAACTAAATGCCAAATACACAGAAATGCATCTCATCTTTTAGGGCATCACAGTGAAGTACAACTTAGTCATAAAAGACTTCAAATACAAATAATACTATATATCAGATTGAAGATCAAGCACACGGATTGCATTCCCTGGCTAATAGATATTTATTCTATGTTGGGTTGAGTTGGGGTTGTAGAACAAAAAAAATGGGAATTCACCACAACTAACTCATTATCCTCTATGATCCCAGACTCCATTGGAGAAGAGAAACCCACCTTCAACAAGCCAACAAGATTATAACCTGTTCCATTTTTGAACTCTAGTTCATTATCATTTTTTCCACTTATGAAGTGACTTTAAAGGATTTGAGATACTGACACTAAAGCTGAATCCAACTTAACCCAAAAAAAGAACAGAAGTATTGATCAGAACAACCAAGATCGAGCGCTATGGCAGCTCTCTGGCCTCCTCTCCTTGTCTTTAGTAATCCCCTGCAGCAGAGGTGCCTCTATGTTATTGGATTTGAGTTCACTCGCTTCCCCTAATCTTTCCATGTCTATTAGTTGTTGCTTGTTCTGTTCTTTGTTTATTTTAATTGCTCCCGGACACCTCTGCTGAATCTCGGAAGGACGGACTTTGAAAGCAGAGCCATCTTGCAGCAATTCGGGAATGATTTAGCCACTGTACTCTTGCTTTTCTGGAAAATTCCAGATATAACCCAGAGACATGAAAAACAAACCTTGACACAACCAAACAGCCAGAAATAAATGAAATGCACGCCAAGCAAATAGAACAGTGAATGAAATCGATGTATTTTTTTAATGGAAACAGGGGTATCTCCAACATGTTCTAATTTGCAACGCATATAGAGATGTGGACAGAAAAATATCCAATCTTTTCTTCTATAGCTGTAGATGCATAAAACTTATTAACAAATAGGGCATTGAATACATAGATTTCAGAGTGTTATAAGTCTCAAGAAACAAGTATCTATCCACCTCTGCACAATAATGTTTCTCATCTTGAGAAGATTGGCTAAATGGCACATTTTCTTCAAAGGAAACTCTGAGAATGCATATGATTCATCCAATGGTTTGTCAAGCAACGAAGGAAGTACTGAATTTATGAAATGAGTGGTCATGGAGTAGTTTCCAAAGGACAAACATCCGGTGTAATATCGATTCCCAGGAAACCATGAGATCGGTTTCCATTAATCGCAGCCTACTATTCCAAAAACGAAAATAAACAAGGATACAGAGGGATGTTTCTCCCAAAAATTGGTCAATTGCCAAGGACTGTCATCAGCGATAAAAGACCCTGAAGTCAGCAGGTGACTAATGCGTTTGGTTTAGGGCATATTGAATTAATTTAGTTCTCTCTGAACAGTAAAGATCAAAAGCTTGTTTCAATACAACATTCATTAAAAATTAATTTTCTACAACAGAAAAGAAAAAATAATTGCAATTTCATATGCCCTAAACACCAGAATTATATTTTTTTGAGTGAAGGGTTTGGAGAAAGTGTGTACATACATGGTCGAACTTCAGGGTAATGAGAGTGATGTCTGAGGACGGGCCAAAAGTAAAAGCAATTGAGGAACCAGAGCCATGGAAGAAGAAAAAATTCCCCTTAGAAGAAATTGCGAGCCTTCTTCACACAATCGTCGAGATGGGTGACTCCGAGGGCGCCATCAACAGTTGGCCACTGCGACCTCATCTCGAGCTCCCCATCGCTGAGATCCGAAGAACCTCGAATGCGACGCTTCTCCAAATCCACCTCCATTTTCAACAACTGCACTCAACTGAGCGCTTAGTGCCTTTTCCATTCCCCTGTGTCTGTTCCCCTTGTCATTGATCTAACGGTTGAAATTTGTGTAATCGTCTAACATCTAATCGTATGGTGCACAAAATGACACGTAGGCAAGGAGGAGAGTTGATTTCAGAGGGAAACGCCTTACGGCGTAAATATGTGTTTAAGATTTACTGGTCACCTCTTTTTTATCTTGTTCTCTTCATTCTATGTTTATTGCTTTTTATTCTTCCTCTTCTCTATGGATTTGTCCTCATGACGAGTTTTGTTGTAGATTCGAAATGTCGACACAAAAATGGCTATTGTGGTTATTCTGAATTCTCAAAACTCTCAGTCTTCTATCTTGTTCACTCGATCGTCCGATGTACGAGTCTAACCACGCGAATACATGAATTGAAGTTGAACATGATAGACACCATCAGATTACCGGTCAATGATGTAAGCTATTAACATACTGACAGAAACTACCGATGATGCTAATGACTCTCAAGGTATTGCAGTATAATCAGTCTGGTGTGAATGAATGAGTTGAAGTCAAACACCACACAAAATCTGTCGGTTGAATGTTATTGATAAAAACCTGTCGTCAAGAGCGAGGAAACTTGTCATTGATGTATACAAATCTGAAGGTACTGAAGGAAGAGTTTCTAAGTCAACTTCCTGGATAATGAGTTGATGTCGACAGGAAGTGACCCGTCACAGGAGGGCCTTGATGTATCCCTCATCAACGACACGAAATGGGGATCATGATTTGAGACAGAATGACGTTGATGTGGAACTCGTTCAGGAATGACAAAAATTGAATGAAAGTTTAATATTATCGCATTAGAGATCCACTGAATGACTTCTCTTGAACATATCATCGACATGTAAACATTCTTTATAGATTCAAAATGTAGATTGTAATATGCTAAAAAAATTAACTTGAATCTACTCTACTCATCAGCAGAAACAATAAACGATCGATGAAATCACAAAGCATAAAGGAGAAAGAATTCAATCACACATAACACAATAATTTTCTGGGGAAAGCCACAATTAAAACCCCTTGTTATCTATATATTGCATTAATAAGAAAATATAAGAAGATTACAATGCTTTGCTCAAGCTCGAGCAACCTCTACACTATCTCAATCTATTTCATTGCTTCCAAGGCAAGCCTTGGATGAATACAATATGCTATGCTCAACCTTGAGCTCAACCTGCACAAGTATTTTCTATCATCTGCCCGACTGACTACCTTTGGCTAATACTTAGCCAAATTCCTAACCTTCCATGCTCCTACTTCCTTGCGTTTTTCCCTTGGGAA
Source organism: Pinus taeda (assembly GCA_000404065.3). Taxonomy (NCBI): domain Eukaryota; kingdom Viridiplantae; phylum Streptophyta; class Pinopsida; order Pinales; family Pinaceae; genus Pinus; species Pinus taeda. Next base: position 7,050 of record APFE030928271.1, on the reverse strand, counting down.
TTAGGCTCTATTTAATGTGGAAATTCCTCAATTATGAATTTTGCAAGCCTTCCTCTGACTGCATGCACCATTGCTTTAATTTAGATGATTTTACAACTAGTAGTACACTATCTCTGAACTTCAATCTCAACTGGGTATTTCTTTGATTTGATATGCATGAGTTAATTATGAGTAAATATTCAATTTAATAATTGATCACTGCAGGTTGCACCCCACTACTATAGGTTACATCCCACTACTACAGGTTACACCCCACTTTATGGCACACAAATTATTCATTGAGGACTTTAGGTTGAGGATTCGATTATTTTTACTATTATCACTAGTATATGTGATGATGACTATAATATACTAAATTGATGCTATTATTAATCGTGATGATGACTATGATATACCTAATTGATGATTATATGTGACCATGATGAGAAATTCATTTTATACTATCTTGTTTACATATTCCGAACATTATCTTCTTGATTCTAGTTAGCAATTATGTTAATGTTAATGTTATAATGATGTCTTAACATGCACAATTATATCAATGACTCATCTTATGATAAGATGTTACCAATAGTTCTTTGAGTGTGGTAGGAGGCCACCTAGATGCACATGCATCTGATGAATCAACGACCTCTATTTTGATATTGCTACTTGAATTCAAAGCTTTAATTAATATTCCAGTATTATTATTAATGTCATGATAGTGGTTGCAAACACATGTTAGTTGCTTGACCAAATGACTCACACATGGGTAATGGGATTGTACAGGATAGATGGAACTTCATGGGAGGGGTGGGATAACACCCCTGATTCCACCTGCTAGCACCCTTGTGGTGAATTGGGTTGGAAAGTATTGACATTCCTTCACCTTAGAGCCCATGATTCCATGAAGGAGGACCCTAAATTAGGTCGCTCAAAAGGATTTACACATCAAGGTGGATTCCTTGATCCCCATCATCATTAGTCTCACCATAGGGCATGACTCAAGAGTTGATAGTGGTCTCAATAATTGTGCCCAATTTCCCCTCTTAGTCACAAATGCATGAAAGGTAAACAATGTGGCACCCTTGGAACTTCAAAAGGGAGTTCTTGAAGGGCGTGATGGACTTGGCACCTTTGGCATCAGGAAAGAACTAGAAGGAAGATGAGTGTTCACACTCATCCAATAATAAGCACTAAAACACGTACTGTAAGTAGGATGGATTTTAGGAAAAGTAAATTAGAAGTTAAACAACGGGGAAAGGGAGAATAGGTATACATATAAAAGCAGAACCAAATAAGTAATCCTACCATCCTCATTATTGGAAAATCTTAAATTTATAATTATATATGTATATCTAAATAAATCCTAAGTATGTAAATTATCCTAATAGAAAAGGAAAAATGGGACATAGAATTAAAATAGAAACATTAATCCAATGACAAATTACTCTCATAAAAAGGGGGTTGTGCATGAAATTAAAGGACAACAATTTAAAATATGAGAAATTTATTTTCATTATTGGACCTCCACATTACAAGAGAATAACACAAAATCAACAACTAAGAGTTTAATTTGAGAAAAAAATAGGGAGTAGTTGGGAGATAAAATCTGAGACCCACTCGATGACTTAAACTAATGAACACAAAATAGGGAGTATAAATTGGGATCAAAGGACAACTAGGGGAAGAAATAGGGAAACATGTGTGGGTGAGGGAAATAATCAAAATATACTCATGAGAGCTTTGGTGAGGGGATGACACATGGATAAATGAATAATCAAAATATTGGAATAAAGAAAAAAAAATTGCATGAGGTGACAAGTGTCAATACTGAAGCCTTTTATAAAAGAAGGAGAAAGTTATGAGAAAAGTATCTTTTTTTACCCTACTATGGATGACTATCCTAATGCCATATTGTGTACTTAGAGTGACTATTAGGATATGTGGTGAGTTTGGTGGAAGTGGAGGTTTCGTGAGTGGCAAACTCTTAAGCTTGAGTGCTCTCCTCCATTTTCTAGCGTCGTGTCTTCCGTTTAGCCTCATTACAACTCAAGGGTCTGCAGGGAAGAAGAGTACCCAAGGAAAGGTTGGAAGGTCAACCAACGAGTCATCAAAGTTCAATCGGGACACAAGAGTTCAATAAAATTATTGGAATACGCCAAAGAAACACGAGAAAACAACAATTCAATTTCAAATTTCAATACCCCTACTAATCAATAATTGTAACTTGTTGGTTAAATTTGTATGATGTATAAATTTTATGAATGATGTAATAATTTGATGCATAACTCTTTATTTTCTATTTAAATATTGATACAATAATTTAATGGGAAGGTAATTATTGGGGTGTAATGCCTTCGTCTTCATGTAACTAGGGATATGTAAATATTTTGATGATTATAAAACCATTGGTATGTTACCAGTTTTATTATTGATGTAACCAGAGATGTATTGTTTCTTCCTACGAGGAATGTAGTTACACTTGATTCAAATGCATGTAATGAATGATAATTATGTATAATAACACCTATCATTTGTGTCGCTAAGAAAGTTAGATTTTCACCCAAATGTCATTGCTTATTTTCTTCGACACTATTGTGAATCACTACTCCCTCTCCATCATATCAAGAATACTATGCTATATGTGTTGCTTATACCTCATTCAATTTTTACATAATTTTTAAAGGTAATTTGATTCTAGATTAATCTCCTTTATATTATGGAAATTCAGTTATAACTTAAAAATTTCACAAAATCATTGCGTTGTATGCAAACAAATGTTTGAAACTGATGTCTAAGCTCAACTTAAATCGAACCTGTGTATTCATGGAATTAACCTTAGAATTATTCCTTTATTAAATTGAATTCCTATCATTGATCCATATCAAATCTAAGTAGTGACTTGACATAGTGAATCTCTAGTTTGGAGGTTGGTTGCCTCTATCACAATTGAATAAAATTTTCTTACGAAAAGAGGAAAGAATCTTAAGGGCATCCTTAGCTAAGAAGAGACTAAATGTTTCTTTCATATCTCTCGAAGGATTGTTTAGCTTTGGGTGATGGTGGTGGAATATATATTTCCTAGTTTTCCCAAAACCCATTGAGAGTGAGACACAATCCTCCCTCAACCAATGCATGAACCCCTCACTCTAATCTAAGATATTACTTTGTAAGAAGAATATGTTGTACTATTAGGTTCTCAATAAAATAAACCCCTCCATCATAAGTGAATTCTATGATCCAATTAGATTTACTCCTTCTAATTATGAATATTTCTACCATTGGTGCAAGGTCAAGAAATTCATTATTCTGGAATCTTGTTGTTGGGAATGAAATAATTTTGAGACAAATCTTTCCCTATCTTGTCTCCCTATGGTAGAAACCACAGAAAGGAAGGAATACAAATTATAAATATACACTTGTGCTCTCATTCCTCTAATTCATTAATTATTTGTGTGATCACATTATCCCACTTTCATATTAGTATTGATTAGTACCATCGTTATTATGATTGTGTATATTCTAAATTCCCTCCAAGACTTGTTAACTTGAAGGCATAGTATTTGATATCCTCAACACATGCGTATATATATTTGTTAATTTGTATTAGTTAATGTGAGCTCTGCAAAAGATGACTCCCTTGAATCTTTAAGCACTTATGCAACATCAAATATGATAGTTGCTCACCCAATTGGTGTAGCATATTGGATCTGTCGATCTATTGGGTGGAAAGGAAGAAAAGGTTGATTCAGAGTATAGCCAAATTTATCATTCCAGATCCATCAATCCTAATATTCTCTAGTAGCATTGGTATAAATGAGAATCTCTATGCTCAATATGATAAATGTATACATCATGCTAAACTATCTTTGAATACCATTAAGATGCTGACAAAATCAAAAGTTGGTAAATAACTAATCTTCCTAAGTCACTTCCACTTCTGTTAAGAGGGAAGAAAACAAAAAAAAATCTAATATAAATTCATGGTTGTTGTTGTTGCATGCTAATTCATCGACCTCTTTACTCCATATCTCCTTGTCTTGTTGACATTATCTGTTATTAGCAACCATGACTATAGAAATTTGTAGTTGGGGCCTATCATCAAGGTCTCATTAGACCTTCTAACTTAATTGTAATCTCCATACTTGATGCAAAATGTTTTGTAATTAATAATTAATTATTAGTTTCTTAAACCTCGCATGCTTGTCTTCACTCAAGGTGGCCACTGGTATAATCGTAGATTGTCTACTCAATAGCGGTGGTGCATATCATCATTTTGAATTGAAGGAGACCACTTAGGAAAAGAGTAGCTAAAGTGCATCACCAAGTTCTCAAATCACCACCAAGTCATGGATTAGTAAACGAAAGATGTCACACATCTTGATGTGCGAGTTTAGTTAACTAATATTTTGTATCTATTTGTGCTAGTCCAATCAATTAACTTCTCATACCTGGTTGTGCGAGTCCAGTTAACCAATTCTCGTAATGGGATTTTATTTTCGATAAAATCATATTGAGTCTGAGTGTAGTTAAATAAAATTTCATATCTGGTTGTGCAAGTTTAATTAACAAATTTTCATGTTGGGCATTTATTGTCGAGACATTCATATCAAACCTTGTGCAGGTGCAACATCTCACACACAAAAAAGGGCTTTGATATGATGTCAATTTTACACACAAGTGAAAAAATATAAATACACAAGTCAAATCTAGGTTGAGGATGAATTTCAAGTTGAATTAAATAGAGTTTGAATATGTTGAGCAAGATGCATAATTTGTATACATTTCGAGCATACATTCATAGGGATTGAGTAACAAGGTCAAGATTAGAAAAGATGAATAACAGAGTTTGGAAGTTAGCCAGTGAAGGGAAACAATTAGGTTGAACCACTAGTTCATTTATTTCTATAAGGAGTCACCATCATAAGAGGGCTTCTAGAATATTATGGCCACAATCTATTGAACTCATGAGAAGAATACCACTAGTGGAATTGAGTAACAATCAATTTTAATGTAAATTATTAAGAGGAGTCGTGACTCGTCAAGTGATGGACTAGAATGATAAATAAATAAAGAAAGCCCTTTTCATCACCACCTATGTGATACACTGAAGTAGGATAACATTAAAAATAGAAGTGAAGCATTATTGTGAAAGAGTGGAAAATTCAATACCCAACCATTTAGGATATAAAGGTGTGGCTTCCACAGAAAGGAACCATCTGTATTTACCCACAAACCATGTAATCATAAATGTAATACCCTCAAGATAATCAAAGCCACCATGAGAGGCGTAGTTGTCGGAACCACCAAAAAGTCAAGAGTAATTATTTGATATGACAAGAATCAAATAACTAAAGAATATAGACCAAGGGCACTTTGATTGCCAAATCCAAATATTGTTGTACTACAAGAAAACATTCACAAAGATGCACTCAAATAAATTGAAGAACACATGGAATCCTTGATAAATGAAAAGGTTCAATATCCTCATATATTAGAATCCCTGATATCTAAAGAATGTGTTGAACAAGAAGGTTTTTAAAAAATAAAGAGAACTTGATTCAAATTAGAACACAAGAAAGTAAATTCAAACCAATACAGAGGAGTTTCACCAACACCAAAAGCACAAACAAATTCAAACCCATAAAAACTGATAAACTTCATTTTACCATGGAAACATGTTCAAATAAAGAAAATCCTATTTTCTATGCTTTAAGGACAAAACATTCCTTAAGAGAGAGGTAATGTTATAAACATAACAATAAATAACAACAAATTAATTAATTAATGAATAGTGACTAGTCAAGGGGCACACACCTCTTCACCTTGTGACCAATCAATGCTGTAAGTAAATCGTCATGAGGGTTATTGTTTCATTATTGTTATTCATTCTATTAATCAATATATTTTTATTACAAAGATATTCTATTTTCGAGTAAAAAATAAGGACAATTTAATACAACTTGGTAAAACCCTTTCCCACTAGGTCTATAGGAAAAAGACTCACACCAATAGGTACCTTCATGCCAACAACTCAACATAAAAATATGTTGTTCTTAAAAGCATGGTAACTTGGGTTGTTCGAATCTCAGTTTCCCTAGTCCATGGAGAAATAAATTTCCCACCTCATCAAGACCCTTGTACCTAATGGTTAATCCATTTTTCAAATCAATAGAGCCTTCCACTCAACCCTCCATTCCAATTCTAAAAGCTCACCTCCATCTTCCCCTCCTCTTACCTTCGTTTCGTTTCCCTACATCCAAGGCATCACTATTGACATTTATAAGCTTTTAGCTAAACAAAATTTTAAGATTTTCTTGTGGAAAATCGTACATTGGCCAAATAGAGGGGCCTTTCAAAGCATAGTTCTAGGGGAATATAGCTAATTCCCTCCAAAAAAAAACATATCCAACTTAGATATTACTGAATATTTTCACAACTCCAAACTGCTTATTTTCTTTGACCAAATGAGAATTATTGCTTCGACTCCTTTTCACTCCATTTGTGTCATTCGTGAAGTATTAGAAATAGAAAAGTACCTTGAATAATTTTAATTGGGAAAATACTTATAAATTTAATCATTCTTGGAAATCCGCTATCCCTCATATAACTCATTAAACCTTTTCCATTTTCATCTTTTATTTTCTTGTTTTCTTCTAGATATATATTTCATTTTCTCCTCTCAATTCTATATAATTTTTATTTTTAATCCTCTATAATTCCTCTAATTATTTTATTTTTCCTTTTTATTAATCAATTTAATCTACTAATTCATTTTTCACCTAATGATTTCCTTATCTATTTAGGATTATCTCCTCTTTATGACTAATTTTTCTGCTTTTCTTGACCTGGCCATCATTAGTGTTATATTACTTTGATCTTGTTTATCACATTAATATTTAACACCTGTAGAATTTCTTGCAAATTCTCTACAAATCTACCTCTGAGATCTATGTAGAAAATCTGATTGTAGATTAACTCGATAATGCAATATACAAAAGCAAAATACTATAATCTACTTCTACTATCAAACTTGCGGAAGCTTAAAGATCGAGCTAAATTAGAGCT
>APFE030928255.1:0-22027 GCA_000404065.3 Pinus taeda | reverse complement strand
TTTTCCATGTCTCATTACTTAAGAAGTGTGTTAAAGATGTTGATCATGTGATTGACTGGTCTGTATGGTAGGTGAAACTAGATGGTGAATTCCAACTGGAGCCTTAATGTATATTGCAGAAAAAGGTGCTCATGCTACAAAATGTTGATTTGGTGTAGCATTGGATGTGCTCTAGCCATGAAATTTGGTGGAGAGGTTGGGGCGCATGAGATATCCAACAATTAAAAAGGGTTTGGGCAGATTCTAAACAGATAAGGAGATATTAAAATAATTATTATTTTATGGAGTCCCTAAGTCTAAACTTAGGGAAAATAAAATATTAATGTGTATTAAAATGAATCTGTGTTAGAATGGTTCAAAAGACATGGATCAAGCCAGATCTAATCTTAGCCATTGATTAGGGACTTAATCTTGGCCATTGATATGTCAACAGGAAATGTATAAGAGGAGGCTTGAGGGTCACTTGGAGAACACACTAGAGTGATTAGTCATTCAATTCTCTAGAGTGAGGTTTTCTAAGAGAGATATAATTAGTGACCGGGAGATGCAACTGAGGGGAATTTCAGTACAGAGAGACAGATAGGAAGATATAGTGTTAGGAGAGTGGTGTAGTAGCCAAGAAGAGTGATGCAGAGCTAGCCAGAGCTCACGCAGGGCCACACAGTGGTAGTCGGGAGTTGCGCAGAGCCTCAGAGAGGCCAATGTTGCTAACAGAGAGGGCAAGAAGGTTGACCCAGGGCATACTAGGGTTGACAGAGACCCATTCGAAGTAATGTAGGGCCAGTGTGGAACAGACAGGGGCTGACGTAGTCTAGAGAGACGTCGACGCTGGGGTTTTTGGGGCAGATTTGTGCTGAGTAGCTGTCGGAAGGATTATTCGGGGTTTCAGCTAGGAGATTTGTCAGAAACTGAGAGGTATTACTACCACCGAAATTCTCTATTGTGTAGGCCAGTTTTGACACCCAAATTGTACTATGATATTTCTTAATAAGAAAGCCTTGAGATAGGTACACTGGTTTTCCCACATTGGGTTTTTTTGGGGACATTAGTCCAAAAAGAATGGTTTCATATGGCATGTTTGTTTCTGCCTCTTCTAGTTGTTGATCTATAATATGTTGAGCATGCACTAGTGTTTATTTTCAGTATTTACATTATAAATAACTTGTTTAGTAAAATAACAAGTAGGTAGGAATAAATCAGATAAAGGGCATGGAGGCTTTCTAACTAAGTAAACTTAGAAAATTCAACATGGTGCTAGAGGGTGTTTGCAGATCACAGGAGTACTAAAGGACATTAGATGAGTGAAGCAATAACAACAGAAAACCACTATCCTGAGGTGACATATGTTGTTTCTAGTAGAGCAGCAATGGGGAAGGGTGACAAAGTGCCTATGTCATAAAGGGTGAGTCAGGAAGAGGCATCACAAAGGCTAAGGAAGGCAAGAGAAGCCTCATGCATAACTAAGTAGTAGCTGGGGGGGCTAATGTAGTTGGCTGAGGAGGCTGGGTTGCTGGTGTTGGGATTCCGCAGAGCCTAGGATATCTCACCTTCAAGTTGTTGGGGTTTAGAAGGTCGCGGGAATATTGTAGAGTGGAGCTAGTGAGGTACTGTAGTTATAACAATACATGACAAAGTAAAGGTAGAGGATTTTCTACTGAGGGTTTCTAGTTGAGGAACCCAGATCAATGGTGTGGTTGAACAAGATGATCAGAGTAGGGGCATCTCGACAGTGGCAGAAGTATTTCCAGGAGGGAAATCAGGAGTCAGAGGGAGTCCTGAAGAGAACTTATAGAACAGAAGTAGATACTTAGAGGAATCAAATAGAGAACTTCCAGGAGGGAAGTAAAGGAGCATCATGGTAGTACATGGAGTAAGAGATCATGATAGACTGGATGGAGCGTTGAACTTCGCAGTTTGGACGGCTAGAATCTTATCCGTACTTCACAACAATCATGTCAAGAACTTCGCCTTGAAGGTAATAGCTATCCTAGTCAACCCCAATGATAATGACAAGTACGAGGAAGTGATGGCGAGGGTCAAGAGAATTATCCTTGACAGGGTCAAGGATCATGTTGTACCACACATAGCTAAGAAGGTAACGACATTTGATATGTGGGAGGCTCTTAAGAAGTGTTATAGACATTTTTGGGCATTTCAACCCCAATCATAAATGTCCATAAATTGATTGCTCCTAAGCCTCTAAAAGTGTTGCTTCACTGCCTAAAGGAACAAGGCCAGCTGATTACATCATCTCCCAGAAGTTCTCCACTGAAAACTGCTCATAAATGGTCAAAACTGGACCATACTGAAAGCTCAATGCAGAGTGTGCGATGCATATCACCTTCCCAGTGTACAAGGCGTGATGCATACTGAATTCCTCCTCTATAGGGTGCGATGGTCAGGAATGGACAAATGGCAAGGACAAAAATGCGAGGTGGAAGATCATGGAATCTTCCAGAAGCTTCCCCTCTCACACTTGCCACTCCATTTTCGACCAGGGATGAGTAAGAGATCTTCATTCTCCAAGTGGAAGCAGGAATATCAGAGAGAGGACACTAATCAAGATCCCAAAAGATGACTCACCTCTCTGTAATCATCTATATATGGATCCCTCATCACAGAGATCCAGAGGCTGGAATTTGTATCTTATAGAGAAGTGTTGTTGGTATTCTGGTGTACATTCACAGTGTTGGGTGATCTAGCTTTGCTTGAGGTGAAGAAGGGCCTCTTAGCTAGAGGATGATGCTGGGTCAGAGCACATGGTTGTAATCTTCTTGCTGCTTTTAATCTGAATAAAGATATTCTTGTTTCCTTCCATATTCTTGTGTACTTGTTTATATATGCATGTATATGGTTAATGCACATATGATCATGCATTATTTATGAATTTAGATCCTTGTTTCTTGCATAGTAGTATGTTGCTGTGATTCCAAAGGTTCTTTTGAAGCTAGGCAGACAAAGGAGAAGCAGCGAAACTCTATCAAGAAGGAGAGGAAATCGAGCGCAAGACTCAGGTTGGCCCTCATGGTTCTCCTCTCATCTATTTTCATAAAAGGAATCAATAGTAGACTTTGATTTTGTTTCTAAGATAGCCACCCATCTTAGTGGGAATAACAGCATCCGAGTGGACACTATTCCTAGATAACAATAGGTGAAAAGGATGTGGATTATCATCTGATGACAGATGGTTTGGTGATTTTAAGGGCTCGATCTATGTTCCATACAACAATGAGCTCAAGAAGCGTATCTTGTAGGAATTTCATGTCAAACCATATTTATGTCACCCGGGGTATTAGAAGACATTAACAGTGGTTAATAAGTTCTAGCATTGGTTAAAATTAAAGAAAGAGGTGATAGAGTTTGTTGCAAGATGTTTGGATTGTCAATAGGTAAAGGCGTAGTGTAAGCATCCAGGTGGTTTACTACAACCGATTCCGATTCCATAGTGGAAATGGGAGGTCATTTCCATGGAATTTATTACATGTTTCCCGAGAACATCTAAAAAACATGATTCTAATATGGTTGTGGTTGAATAGTTGACTATGGTAGGTCAATTCATTCCAACAAAGTCTACTCATTCAGCCAGTGAGCTAGCACATGTCTTCATTAGGCAGATAATGAGATTGCATGGTGTTCCTAAGAATATTATGTTAGACAAAGATGCCAAGTTCACTTCTAGTTTTTGGAAGGAGTTGTTTGTAGGTTTGGGTACATAGTTTTCCTTAATTAAAGCTTATCATCCTCATACAAATGGACAAACATAAAGTGTCAACAAGATCCTTGACGACATGTTGAGAATGTATGTACATCAAAAATGGAGGTGGGAGGAATATATTCCATTGGTGGAGTTTGCATATAATAATGGGTATCAGGAGTTCCCAAGGATTAGTTTTTTTGATGCACTTTATGGGTGGAATTTTATTACTCCCATCAGCTGGAGTGATCTAGTGAATAGGGTATTGATTAGACCAGACATGTTGGCTAAGATGGAACAAGAAATGTAGGTTATCGAGAAGAATTTAAAGGTAGCATAAGACATGTAGAAGAGTTATGCATATCATCACATGGTGTTTAAGTAGTTTGAGGTTGGGGAACTAGTGTTCTTGTGCACCAATCCCAAGAAGAGCTCCTTGAGGATTGGATCATGTGCCAGGTTGGCACCTTGGTATTGTAGGCCTTTCAAGATTCTTGAGAGGGTTAGACCAATAGATTATCGACTTGCACTACCTTCGACAATGAAAGTCCATGATGTTTTCCATGTTTCATTGCTTAAGAAGTATTTGAAATATGTTGATCATGTGACTGGTTGGTTTGTATTGTAGGTGGAACCCGAAGGAGAATTCCAGTCAGAACCTCAGTGCATTTTACAGCAAAAGATGCTCATACTCTGGAATCAAGAAATCGAGCACTTTAAATTGTAGTGGAAGAACTTTGGGCATGATGAAGCTACATGGGAGATGGTTGATCAGATGCGGGTTATGTCTCCTTCTGTATTAGTTGGTTGCGCAAATGTATTTTGATATATTTTTTTTATTTTTCTTTTGGTTATGTCTATATATGCATATGTATGTAAATACCACATTGAGTTGTGTTATGAAGCTCCAATAAGAGGTATGGTGTTCATGATATGTTGGTTATGTCTTCAGAAATATGATATGATGTAAATGTTCTATCGAGTTGTGTTATACATATCCATGGGAAACATGTGTTTTGTTGGTTCATAAGTGTCATTGAACATGAAGGACAGTGTTCCCCCAAGGGGGAGGGGTTTGTAACAACCCTTGGTTGATTTCCTATGTAAATAGATAAAATAATAACCAAAGTTATGGGACACATATTCCAAGCTAAATTTTGGGAAAAAACATAGTGATGGGGATCATTGGTGATTAATAAATGGCTATGGAAATTGGAAAAGGAAAAGTGGAATTAATTGGAATTATTTTATGAAAATAATGGAAAATAGGAGAAAATGGATATGAAAGGTCACATAATTGCATGAGGAGGAAATTGAAGTAAAATAAAGGCCTCAATGATAAAAAGGATTTTTAGGACCAATTCATATCATTTTTTTAGTATAATTTTTTAAAGTTCAAGTTTGGAGCTTTCTCTCTATTCTCTCCCTCTCATATTGTTCCACACAAAGAAATATTGGAGCATTGTTGGAGAATGCTGGGAGCACTTTCATTTTCATTGGATTTTTATAAAGAAGGAAAAGGAAAAGAAGGGAAGTTAAAGCGGACAATGGTATCAACAACTACAATGGGATTTCTTTGTAGGTTTTAAGTTGCATGTATAATTTCCCTACTAGTTTTGGCATGCATGGCATATGCATGTGGTTATTTGGTTATGATTTTTCACTGGCATGGAGGATTTCTTGGATTGATAGTGGTTTCTCCTAGCCATTCCATTTACTAGAAAACCATGGTGTTGTGGGTTTTCCACTAATTATTTCTGAATGGTGCTCAAATTACTTATGGCTGTGGGTTGAGATGCTAGTTCCTGGAGTCATTGGTTGGAAAGAATGCTCTGTAGCCTTGGAAAATATTAGGTTTAGTTACCATTCTAGGAGCCTTGGTTTGAAAAATTCTCTAGAGTCCTTGGTGGGTTGAGCTACTAGTCATAGATCCTTGGTTGGATGAACACTTTGGAGCCCTCAAAGGTTGTGGGTTGAGTTATTAGTTCCTAGAGTCGTGGTTCAGAAAATTGCGCTGAGGTCATAGAAAACTTGGGTAGAGACCAATTTGGTTGGTATTAGTGATGTCCAACCATGAGGAAGAATCATTGGTTGAGTGTTAAGGTGGTTTGGACTCTAGAAGCTCTAGTTTGGATATGCTTAGTTTGTTCCATGAGATCCCACATTCTTGCTTGGAATATGATGTGGGGGTGATTGGCTTAAAGAGAGAATTGGTTCACCCAAATCTATGGTTGGATGGTATGTGGACATCCTTGAATTGGTTTGATTTTCATATGTTAATAAGAGTTATTTTCCTCTTGTATTTCCATGAGTAATTTCACATGTTATTATGTGGCTTTGATGGTTGTTTTATCATTATGTATATGTTGTTCATTTGTTGGTTATAAGTTATAAGATGTATATTGACTATGGCTCTTGATGTTTGTTGGGTCTAAAATGTAGACGCAAATTAGAGTTTAATTTAATGTCAACCCGGAAAGGTAAACTTAGAAGTGCCTATCTAAAATATATAGATCTAGAAAGATTTCTAATTTGTCAGAGATCTTATGGTTCCCTTACAAGAACACATGGATTTTAAGATTTCTTCTAACAATTAGAATATCTCACAAGAACTTAAAATCTGAAATGAAGTAAAACAAACAAAATAGAGAGATTCCTAATTTGTCGGAGATATTATGGTTCCCTTACAAGAACACATTTATTTTAATATTTCTTCCAACAATTAGAATATCTCACAAGAACTCTGAAATGAAATAAAAACATGAATTAAATTATACCTAAAATAAGCATGCAAGTGAGGTCATGGGTCCCTCCATAACTCCACAAGCACACCACTTCAAAGGGAACTCAAATGTAGAAGCAACAAAATCAAAGTATGATTCTTTATTTCAAAATCTCCATCATGATGTACAAACCAACTTTCTAAGATTACCAATGAATATTCTAAATTACAAATGAAGGAGATTGTACTCCTATTTATACAATGGAATGGGATAACAAACTCATAATGATGATCCACTAATCTCTCTTTTAGTTCCATACATCTCTCAACCATCTAGACACATAACCCCCTTTTGTCCTTGATCTTCTCCATGAGATCATCATCTTCTCCATGAGGTTTATCTTCTCAAATTCGAATTTGATCCTTCAAGGCCACATAAAGGTGTCTTGGAAGCTTCCTTGGCACCTACACATCTCACAAAAACAACCCACTTTCCATATATAAAGTAAAATATATTATTTTCTAATATTTAATCAAGAATTTCTCTCAAAAATGTTTAAAAATAAATAATATTTGGAAGATATAAATGAGACCCATTAATGGTGAATAATAGGAAAGATGAAGTGACATGGTAGTGAATAATGAGTGATATAATGGAAGCGTAGGTGAAAAATGTATGGTAAGAGTGATATTTGTATGACATTTTGAAGCCCAACATACTCCCCAACTGAAGCTCTTGCATGTCCTCATGCAAGCTACTACAATGACTTATTTGATTTATTTCATAGATGAGCTTCCTTTTACAAGATGTTTGGTTCTTGTGTAACAAACATCATTTAATCATGGACTTCCTTTTAACTTTGCACATCTTTGGAGAACTTTTATTTGTTTTGCAAAGCATTTGCATCTTTTAATGATTGGTTCTTGTGTTCCAATCATTATTTACTTTGTGGAGATCTATTTTTAATGATTGGTTCTTGTGTTTACAATCATTTTGTTGAGATCAATCATTTTAAGAAGTCATTTAATATGCTCATCATTTTGTAGTAGTTTCTATTGTGGGGAGACTATTTGGGTTAAGATGTAATATGAATGAGGAAAAAAAAATGAAGTGTGAAATTCCCCCCTCCCCAACTGATGGTTTTTGGCAATTTTTAATGAGAAAGGGAATAGTGAAATAGTGGAATATTTTCCAAATATCATCATTTTAGCATCTAAAAAGAATTCAAGATTAAAGGTTAGAAAACATCATACCTTACTTACCTATAGAAGTGGATGAATCATGCATGTTCAGATTCTGTAATTCTAATTTGAAGCTTCTTCTTCAAGTTGTGGATGAAAGATGGATCTTTATTGTCGTATCGGCTGCTAGATCCTCTGCTACTAGATGATGAATTTGAGAAGTCTGCTAAACATGGCTGAAAGTCGTATCTGCTGTTGGATTCTCTGCTGCTGGATGATGAATCTGATGAGTCTGCTGAATATGGCTGAAAATCTATAAGGCTTGGAAGGTATACAAAATATATAAGTTACATTTTCCTCCCCCCAACCTTATTTATTGACTTGTCCTCAAGTCATAACAAACTAAAAAGCAATGAAAGGAAATCTGCTTCATCTGCTACAAAACATAGGTCTTCAAGTCTTCAACGCTCGATGGAATAAATCTTACTATGTGAATAAATGTGTCGATGTCAAACATAGAAAGAATTTGTTGACTTAGTGGACATTAATGAATGCCTCTAGCCAACACAAGAGCTCCCACCATTGATTCCAATGGGAGTCAGGATGCCTAACACATCTTTGTAGGTACGAATAAATTTGTCGTGGTCGAGTCACCTACAAGATCCAAAAAATAAGGGATATTAATGTACTCCCATTGTTCATTGGCAAGAGTACTTGCCATTAAGGCATGCAAGCCTCTAGGTGTTTTTACAAGGATAATTAGACTCTAGGACTTTGACTCAATGGTATCCATAGAAGCAGGATCTTATTTGCGGAAATGATGGGGAATGATAATGACATGGAAAATGACAATATTCTTGTAAAGAATGGATGTAAGGAAATGCATGGTGTATGAATAGATACTCTTGTTGTGAAAAATGGACATGGAAATGGTATGCTTTATGGATTGACAATTGGTGGGAAATCTTTTGCAAAATGGGAGTTGCAAAGTAATGGTTGTGGACATGGATTTGTTTTGATAATTTTTCATGAATTTAGTCATTTGAAGACCAATTATGCGCACAATGTAATCTCCTTAATGAATACTTGATCATCCTGTAATCTGTAAAAAACTTGGTACAAAGAAAACATAAGTGTGCTCTAGAAGAAATGGCCAGTTCCTTCATGATTCTTACGCAACAATTTCATACCAAATAAAACATATTAAGGAAAATCAAAGTGTTTAAAGTGACTTAATCATGATATTAAAATCAATCCATTCTTAAAATAACCATGAAAAGTAATACTCCTTGTTGGTGTCAGATGAAATATGCTCGGCAAAAATATTGGCATTAGAAAGATCTGTTGTATTCTACATATTAGTATGTCATATAAAAGTATTCAACAGAAAAATGATATGATTTTAATGCCAACATGAAGCTATCGAAACAATATAATCATAATCTATAGAATCCTCCAAATGTTTGATAAATCGATTCTCAAAATTTGTTTCCAAGTGTTCCATTATTTAGTTTCAAACCTGCGTGAATTTTGTGAAAAGTGTGTTTCTTTTTTTTATTTTTTTCCCTCGTACCAACTGTTGCAGTTTCATCTAGTTCCATTATTCTCTCAATTTGCATATCACCAATGTTTGTTTTATGCCTATATCCTTCACATGCCCATATTTAATTTTTAAATGCTTCAAAACAATCACAAAACACACAACAATCATAACATGACAATCATTTCTAATATAAAACAATATATTAATACAATCATATAACACAACAGACATAACAACAATTATATATAACAATTTACAATTAAATATAACAAACTACAACTATAACAATTAATACAATTACATTAATATATTAATATGTTAATACAATTAATATATTAATATATTAATACAAATATAACAAACATAAAAATTAAATAACATAACAAACATTAAATAACAAACAAATAATAACGAATTACATAACAAACTTAATAAAAAATTACCACTAAAAGTATATATCAAAAGAAATTAAAACTAAATATAAAACAAAAATAAAAATAAATACAATAACAAAAATAAATACAAATCAAAACTAAAAACACAAAACAAAAACTCAATGCAAAACAACAAAATGAAAAACTCAAAGCATGTAAAATATCCGACATGTGATTCCCGTACTTGTTTTAGGATCCCATTCTTATAAAGAAACAACCTCCATTGTCATTATGCCACTCTACCAATCTGTGAATCCATGATGTTGACCAACAACTGGAAGCCGATACGAATGATGGAAAACGAGCATGCTCTTCTCAACGGATCTGGTTGGGATCTTACCTCAATTCAATGAAATGGTTGATCTTTAAACGATCTCACATCCCATGCTCAACAATATTACAGATTTCGAGAAAGAGATGGAGCACAACAACCTTTATTCTATTAAATCTGAATGTGTAGTCAACGATGCATGTCACTTAACAGGTTGAACTTGCTCACTGAGATTCCAAAGAATCACTGCCAGTGAAATCTCCTACTTCGAAGAATCACACAGAAACATCCTCTGCAATACACAACCCACGCAATATAGTCAAAAACATTGTTTTTATTAAGCAATCTTTTCATGCATCGAACTGAAACTCGGTTGTTTGATCATAAAAATGCATGGACAGATGTAGTTTCCGGCTTGGCAACGATTACATGCTTTCACAACTTTGTCAGTCATTATTTCAACACACAGTCAAACTTCAATAAGACACCCTCTGGCTTTGATGATGGAAGAGCCTCAATGAATGACAGTCGTGACACATATTTAGCGGTGGTAGTAGCATTTTAAAAAAACAATATCCCGAGATCTTTCAGTCATGATTTATTTTGATTTTTTTCACCTTACAGCTAACAACGCATTCCTCATGCAATTAATCTGGCTTTGATGAACTATAGCGATTTCCTCTGCAGCGTGGCTCAATTAACTGACATTCCTCCTCATACTACAGATTTTCTGGAATTTGTTGGCTTATCATGTAAGCAAGACAATTTCAATTTAAAATCTTCTCTTAGCATTTCAAAACAAGAAGGCAGCAGGTGGCAGCGTATCTCAAAATCTATAGGTGGCAAAGGATTTTATGCATATGAGATCTGGAACATAAAATTTGGGAATCTTTGCATAAATTACGGCTTGGCATTATCTCCATTAGTTTACCTACACGGACTCAGCTATTTTTATCCTTACCTCCTCTGTCAAAACGTTTTTCTTCTTTCAAAGATGGTGGAGCTCTCTCTGTTAAATGCATAGGCTTTTTTCTCTGCTATTTCAAAACTTTTTTACAATTTACTATCCTATTGACTGTAGCTGTAGCTCTACGTAATTCTCTACAACTCACAGTAGCTCTACGTTTTGGCCTTAGAGTTATTACTTTTGGATTTAATGCGTAGTTTCGGCATTTTTACCTGGCTATCAACGAGCGCCGAGGAGTGTTAAATGGCGCTCCAAATCCCTGTTGCTTCATTCAACTGACTGGTGGAAAGGGAAAAATCCTTAACCATTAATTACATGTAGTTTACAACTATATTCCACAGTTTCCGAGCTTAAACAAACTACACTGTTACCTGAATGGATCCCAAAAATTCAGTGATCACTCGGCGTTAAGTTCGGGCAATTTTCCTTCTTAAATCTTCACAAATCCGCTTCAGTGTTCCTTTTATAGGCTTGCAACTATGCAGCTCTCAACACAATCGTTCTGAGCTCTTCAGCAATGAAGAATTGGTTTTAAACAATGCAGGAAACCATCAGTCAATTCATGACCGTTTCATGGGTGTACTGTGCATTGATTCCTATTGACACTACAATGTATGGTGGTCCTGTTGACCAGTCGCCCGACTATGTCATGAGGATGGCCGAATCATGTTTGTAGTTTGAATCGTATGCGCATAACCCTCTACACAGTGTATAATCCAATGGGGAATGGTCGCCATGCCACGTTGTTTACCCCGTACACGTGTGCCAAAATGTTGGGTCTAAAATGCAGATGCAAATTAGAGTTTAATTTAATGTCAACCCGGGAAGGTAAACTTAGAAGTGCCTATCTAAAATATATAGATCTAGAAAGATTTCTAATTTGTCAGAGATCTTATGGTTCCCTTACAAGAACACATGGATTTTAAGATTTCTTCTAACAATTAGAATATCTCACAAGAACTTAAAAACTGAAATAAAATAAAACAAACAAACTAGAGAGATTCCTAATTTGTCGGAGATCTTATGGTTCCCTTACAAGAACACATGTATTTTAAGATTTCTTCCAACAATTCGAATATCTCACAAGAACTCTGAAATGAAATAAAAACATGAATTAAATTATACCTAAAATAAGCATGCAAGTGAGGTCATGGGGGCCCTCCATAACTCCACAAGCACACCACTTCAAAGGGAACTCAAATGTAGAAGCAACAAAATCAAAGTATGATTCTTTATTTCAAAATATCCATCATGATGTACAAAACAACTTTCTAAGATTACCAATGACGACTCTAAGATTACAAATGAAGGATATTGTACTCCTATTTATACAATGGAATGGGATAACAAACTCATAATGATGATCCACTAATCTCTCTTTTAGTTCCATACATATCTCAACCATCTAGACACATAACCCCCTTTTGTCCTTGATCTTCTCCATGAGATCATCATCTTCTCCATGAGGTTTGTCTTCTCAAATTCGAATTTGATCCTTCAAGGCCACATAAAGGTGTCTTGGAAGCTTCCTTGGCAACTACACATGTCACAAAAACAACCCACTTTCCATCTATAAAGTAAAATATATTATTTCTAATATTTAATCAAGAATTTCTCTCAAAAATGCTTAAAAATAAATAATATTTGGAAGATATAAATGAGACCCATTAATGGTGAATAATAGGAAAGATGAAGTGACATGGTAGTGAATAATGAGTGATATAATGGAAGCATAGGTGAAAAATGTATGGTAATTAGTGATATTTGTATGACATTTTGAAGCTCAACAATGTTTTTTAATTTATTGAGGAATGGTTAATGCACGCATGATCTAATAGATGTTATTGCAACTATTATGAGAGGGTGTTACACCTTCTTGACAACTCTAAGATAAGTATCAGGACCCTATGTTTAAATATGCATTCATGACCTGTAGATTACATGTTCACCATATGTTTGACGAAATGAATGTCATGGTTAGTCCTGTTTAGGTCAAGTCCTTGATCAATATTTATGTTAAATGCTTTATCCTTGTGTCATTTATTATTCTAGAAATTCTTATCAAGTTGTGGGTAGTGCTCTAGGGACAGGCCCTGAAACGGTGGCTCTGATTTTGGAACCGCACCCTTAGAATTTGGAAATTTGGGTTACAGTTGCATGGAGGTAGTGTTATCCAAGCGACTAGATGGTCATAGCCATTGCCTTGTAGGCTTGTGGCTACATTTGGGATTATAGGTCAGTGAAAAAGTAATCCATCATAGGATTTGGACACCTAGAGTGATTGTTTAGATCCTAGGGATCCTGTAGCTCTTGAGGAAGGTTAGTAAAGTTTCAGTTACTCGACTCCACTTCCTTAATGAAGCTAGGGCGCCAGGTCATGTCATAGTAGCTCCTCCTCTCATGTTTACCCTAGAACGCAAGTGAAACTAGGTATATATGGGAGGGGTGGTTACATATATATTCAACTTATGTATATACCTAAATTATTCTTTTTCATTACAGTCTTCTAACAGAATAGTCCCCACCATTACTACATGATTCATAGTCGAAGGTCACCAAAAAATTCAATATTTAGCCACCTTTTACCATGTAGGGTATGTATCTGACTCCATATGTAATTTATGGTCAGAAGTGATCCACTACCTCAACATTAGAGGTTGTTCAATAGGGTTTGGCTCAACCCCAACTCTAGATATACTTTCTAGTTAGGGGTTTGCCTCTTCACTAGTAATATAAATCGATTGATTATGTTGGCCCAACCTTGACTCCAAAATGTTACCCTTAGCACAAAGGTATATGTATAGATTATTTTCAACATGGTAGATGCCATATGACTATAGTCTCTACCATTGGTCATATAGCATGTTGACTTGGCTTTAGAACTCAAATAAATATGTGGTGATGTGATTTATATGTGGTGGATATTATTTTGACTCCTAACATTCCATGATGCTAACTTGCAATAGACCCCACCTCTCATACACCCTACCAATCCAACGGATGAGGATCACTAGATAGAACTAATGGTGAGTTGTACGATAAACCATCCCAATATGTTCACAATTAGAGGGAAACCGTGCACACCCATAAATGGTTAATGCACTAGTGGCCACGGGGGCTTCACTCAAATAACCTATGACATATCATGTGCGTTCATGGCATACTAAAAAATACCCCTAATTTGACTACATATTGGAAAATACCTCTAAAAATCACATTATTTAGCCCCCCTACCAATATGAACCCAATACATCTTCCTTATTTAAAAAACCCCTATCTTCACTAGATATTGTCGGTCTCCATTTTTTCATTAACATTATTTATACCCCTTTATAATTTTTCATTAACTTTGAGCTCCATTTTTTATACTTGCCAATATAAAATCCCTTTACCCCTAATATATGCTCAATATATTATGTCATTTTATCGTCATTATATATCCCCCAATATGAACGCATGTGGTATGGTATTTCTCTCATTGTGAATCCCCCATGCTAGTTGCATTGGCAACAATCCAAATTCATACACATAATTTATAGTCATGGGTTGACCTCAACCTACATCTTAGAGGAATCCCAACTGGGATTGAGCTTGACCACTTCACCCATGACCATGTGGTATGGTCATGAAGGTTGATAGCCCATAAGTTCACGCCATTAACCACTCACCAGAGGCTCTCATATTTAATACTATATGGATGTATGTATATATATATATATATATGGTATGCCCTATTGATCGCACTCGATGCCATAAGATAATAACCAACACTCTACAAATATATAGGTCAAACTATCCTTTCACTCCAATGACATATCATTAATTACAACAATGAGACAATAGGTGGTGGAATTTGGTCATCAAGAGATCCTTGTTTGAGTAATGTTTCAAAGTTAGAAACAATGAAACCATCACATTGTTTGGTGCTATATACATGTCTGTGTGTGTTTGTTCATGTATAAAATATGGTCACGGTGAAAATAATCTCCAGTGACCCTCCATATTTAAATGTACAAAATAAGACCACAACTGTTTAATTAAAGTGCTCTCTCTCTTTCTCTCTCTCTCTCTCTCTCTCTCTCTCTCTCTCTCTCTCTCTCTCTCTCTCTCGCTCTTCCAATGAGTATTCCCTCAACCCTAGTCCTCAGGAATTTTTAAGAAATACCATCTCCACCCTCTAGAGCATGGGGATTCAAGAGGAAAATTTCTCCTCACCTAGAATATTTCTTCCATACTCCAACCAACCAGAAAGTTTGCTTCTCCAACTGAATGATAGTGTACATATTTTGAATTTTCTTCCCTTTGTATAAAAAATCGGTTCAATGTTTTTCCCAACAATTTTTAGCTTCTCTCCTCCATTATCTACTTTGTTCCTGGGCCAAAATCAAACTTCCCTATTCTTTGCTACTTAAATTGACTTTTACTCTTCTTTTGTTGTCATCTTCTATCTGCCAACTCGAACCATTCTCCCCCTTACTCCTACATTGTCATAGCCAAAATTGATTTTTCTCTTCTTTGGGAGACATTCAGACAACCTCCCTACCATCCAATCTTGTCTGCCAATAGAATTAGTGCCACATGTATGTCTATTATCATATTTTTGAATGCCATTTTTAATTAGTTGTAGTAAATGTTCAACACACTACACCAGCTAGCAACTTGTCCTTCATTTCTCTCCATTCTTTTAAATTTCTATCCCTGATTCTTTTCCAATGTTGTAAAAGAACAATTGATGGGAAAATCCACATTTTCCCCTTTTACCCAACAACCAACAGATGTGTACTAGCCCAATTTTCTGTTGGTAAGGAACAATTTAATATTTTCCCAACAAGTAACCTCCCCATCTCTGGAATCTGTGTCCAATTACTCAACCCAAATTTTATATATATTACACGTTTTTGTAAAAATATTTAAATTATATACATGAGAGAAACATTGTTGGTGATATCACAAACCTCTCCCCCTTGAGGGAACACTATCCTCAATGTTCTCTATCTATATGCAACACAAGAAAAGTAAGAACACACATACTACTTTGTGGAGCTTTCTATGTACAACTCTATACAATATTTATAATTATATATACATTTGCTTCAACCAACAAATAAAAAAGGATATTCTTCTGTCATTGAGCCATCCATTTTCTATGTGGCTTCTTCGGGCCCAAAGTTCCTCCACTGCACTTTGGCTTGATCTATTGCTCATTTTTGTAGCATGAGGTTCCTCTGGTCTAGGATGCATAGTGGTTCTTGTTGGAAATATCCCTCTCATTCCACCTATCACACAGACCAATCAATCACATGATTAGAATCCTTCACATATATTTTAAGTAAATAAACATGGAAAACATCACGAACTTTAACTAATGGAGGTATTTCGAACCTATAGGCCATTGGTTCAATCATTTCAAGGATCTCAAAATTCCCACAATATTGTGGTTCCAACTTGGCACATGACCCAATATTCAAATAGTTTTCTTGGGCTTAATTCTCAGGTAATCATGTTCCCCAACTTGTAACTCTTTATGCACTTTATGTTGATTCACATAGATTTTCTTCCTATTCCATGCCACATTCAAATTCTACTTGAACATATAAATTCACTACTTCGTCTCCTTGAGCTTATCAGGCCCAATCAGGACCTTGTTCACTGGATCACTCCTGCTAAGAGGAGTATTTAAACTCCTCCCATATAATACCTCAAATGGGATCATCTTTATGGATTTTTGGTACCCATTGTTGTATACAAATTCTACAAGTGGAAGATACTCTTCCCACTCCTTGGGTTATTACATCACATACATCTTCAACATTTTTTCAAGAATTATATTTGTCCTCTCTATTTTCCCATCCTTCTATGGATGACACATTGCACTGAATGGAAATTCTATCCCCAAGCCCGCAAGCAGTTCCTTCAAAGACCTTGAACTGAACTTAGCGTATCTATATGAGATGATTTTCTTAGGAACTCCATGCAACCTCACAATCTCTTTTATGAAAATTTGTGCCTCCTCACTGGTTCAATTAGTGGATTTGACTGCCACAAAATGAATCAACTTCCTCAGCTTTTCAATCCCCACCATGATTGCATCATGATGCCTGGAGGTTCTCGGTAAATCTGTGATGAATTCCACAAAGATCACCTCCCACTTCCATTATAGAATGGGAATGGGATGCAATAAACCAGTCAGATGTTTAAACTCATCTTTGATTTGCTGGAATTATGTGCATTTAGCAACAATATCAACCACTTCTTTCTTGAAATTTGGCTAATAATAAAAAAAATTAATGGCTATGAGAGTCTTTTGGTACCCAGGATGGCCTAAACATGGATTGAAATGGAACTCTCTCATGATTATCCTATTCAAATCATCATTATTTGGTACATAGATTTTGTTCCTGATTATAATTAGTTTGGCTTGGAGACAATGTGTAACCACCCCTCCCACATTTATGCATTTTGACCAGCCTTCCAAGGTAAACAAGAGATTAGAGTTACTATGACATGACCCTACCTCCTAGATATAGTTAAGGAATTTGGGACCACAAAATGACCACAAACTAACAACTCACCTCATCCCTCAGGGCTACAAGACACTCAAGGGCCAAAGAACCACCTCACGTGAACAAAACCTGAGTTGGGCCTCCTTTTCATGCACTTTAACCCCCAAGTTCATGCATGATAAGGTCTCCATGCATTTATATACCTCCATCTACATGCACAAGCTTACCTGGGTGTGGTTGTGACCCAAATTGTCTAGTTCAAAGCATGTGGTCCCAAGATCAATGCCACCTTTTTCAAGCCATCCTCCAGACCACTACCCAAAACTTCCTGAAACTTCTCAAAATCATAAATGACATAAGAACAAGGATAAACATACAAACTTGAGTCATAAACTTAACGTAGACCGACCATAACATACTAGAAATTTCATCAAACACATGACAAACATGTAAGCTATAGGCCATGCATGCATATTTGATCCTTAACTAATATCCTTTACCTGAGAATCAACGAGAAGGCCCTAAACCATCTCTACCTAGCTGCAATAGCAATTTTTAGTCCACACATTCATCAACGATTCATGTATTCATCAAACATGTCAAGATCCATAGATAATATACATCATATAACCAAAATATAACCAAAAACAAACCAGCATATAAACCGTGGAAACTAATCCATTATATCACCATCATAATCAATACATATTCTCATACATCAAAGTAGTAAATACCTCTTATTAACATATGGAAATTCCAACCAAGTCAGGGACTTCCATGTACCAGCCAACCATACATTGGGTTGAACTAGTTCTCTCTTTCATCCAATCACCCCTACACCATATTCCAAGCATGAATTTTGGATCTCATGGGATAAACCAAACAAAACCAAAATAGGGCTTCCAAAGGCTAAACCAAATCAAGAGTCAACACTCAGCCAATGATTCCACCTCATGGTCTGACATCACTAACACCAACTAGATTGGTATCTACCCAAGATGTTGAGGGATACACATAATTTGTTCCAACTGAGGCTCCATGAACTATTAACTCAACCCACATCCTTTCAAGGCTCAAGAGTGTTGGTCCAACCTGGATCGAGGGACTAGTAACTCAACCCACCAAGGGATCCAAATAATTTGTCCCAAACTAGGCTCCAGGACTAGTAACTCAACCAAAGTTGTTCCAAGGTTTCTAGAGCATTTGTCCCAACCAATGGATCCAAGAGCTAGTAACTCAACCCACAACCATAAGGAACCAGAGCACCAATAAGAAAAAAAACAAGTGGAAAAATCCACAACACCATGGCTATCTAGGAAATGGCAAGGCAAGGCTAAAACCACTGTCAATCCAGGAAAATATCCATGTCAATGAAAACAAATACCAAGAAACCACATGCATGTACCATGCATGCCAAAACTAGTAAGGAAATCATACATGCATCTTGATACCTACAAATAAATCCATCTATATTTGTTGATCCACTTGTTCCTTGCACTTTCCTGCTCTCCTTTTCCTTCTTTCTCCAATCCAAGTGAAAACTAGAGCGCTCCAAGAATACTCTAAGCGTGCAAGAGTATGATAGAATGAGATAATGAATGAGAGAGCCAAGACTGAACTAAAAAAAGTTTAGCAACTGATACTTGGAAGCCTTTTTATCATTCATGCCTCTATTTTATTTATTTTCCTTTAATTTCCCTCTCATGCAAATATGTGACTCTTCACCTCAATTTTCTCATATTTCCTTTATTCTCATAAATAAATCCCATTTAATTCCTCTTTTCCTTTGCGAGTTTTCTAAGCCATAAATAAACTAAAAGTGACACCCACTAGGATTTTTTCCCACCATTCAACTTAGAATACATGTCCCATGACCTTGGTATTATATTCTTTACATAGAAAATCAACTAGGGATTGTTACAAACCCCTCCTCCTTGGGGGAACACCGTCCTCATTTTTCTATGACACTGATGACCAAAAAACTGCTAAAAACAAAACATACTACCTACAGAGATTTATAACCAAACTCATTGCAGTATTTACAATTACCATTGCTGAAAAGCATGACCAACATGACAAACATACCACTTACTGGATCTTTGTAACACAACCCATTATGGTATTTACAATAGAAACCACATATATACTCATGCACATATACTTCAACAAGAAAATAACCATACTATCTATGGAGATTTATAAATACAACTCAATACATTATTTACAATAATATACACATACCGACGTATTCACATTTTATTTAACCGATAAATAAAAGGCTATTATGAATGTATCAATCAAAAAGGGAATCCAGAGGCTCACACCTCCATCCGAAAAAGTAGTACCAAGATTCACCTCCTTCCCAAGGAGTATAGAATCCATTTCCAAATTCAAACCTGCATCCAATGTCTAGCACCACAATGCTTGGACTACATGTCCTCTCAGTGAACAATTACTGGCTCATTGTTGCACGACACAGTCCCAATGTGCATCTCAAAATTCTAATGACCAAAACAAATCTATATCCCAACCTTCCCTTCTCTTCTACACAATCCCTTAGGAAATACAACCACCCCCTTCCATGCAGTCACACACCTTCCAAGTTCTGCTAGTATCCCCTTCTCTACTACATGATCCCTCGGGTGATCCATCCCTTGGAAAGGTTTCCTCACATCAAAAGGTCCAAAAACCAAGGAATATCCCTCCCTCAAAACCATAACATTGGTCATAGCATGCTCATGGAAATCATTAGACACTATTGGGTACAAGTGTCCCACAATGGCCCTACTCTTGAATGCTTTACCACATATTGTTGCATGTTCCAATTCCTTTTGTTGCTACTGCTAATTCTTGCAGTGAGTTCCAACTAGCCAATCTAGGCATTTTCAACCATGCTTTCATGTGCCAAGCACATAACTTCCATTTGATTTAAAATTAATTCAAATGAATTCAAATCATACCTCGTTGGTAGATTGTCAATAAGGTACCCCTGCAATTCTGTTTACTTCATGTCACAATAAGTTAAACTAACTCTTCGATCAAATCATCATGTATAAACATATCACATCTAGTTAGCTCAAAACGTAACCATAATAATCAAAATCATTGATCACATGAAACCATCATAAATTAGAATCATAGATCACATGCATAATTAAAACTAAAATAAAATATTGATACTTATCCTTCAATCAATTATTTGCTTCTACCTTTTTTATTGTCCTTTCCGTACACAAACTGAATCGGTTTCCAGACCTAGCAAGCACCTAGTGCCTTATCTTCTCTTCAATCACGTACCCATACACATAGTGTACATCACATGCATACACCCACTTTCTTCATTTTCCTTCAATTTCCCTCTCATGCAGATCTATGACTCTTCACTTCCCTTTTCTCCCATTCTCCTTTATTTTCATATATAATTGTCAATTAATGCCTCTTTGCCTTTTTCAATTTCCTTAGCCATAAATAAACTGAAAAATGACACCCACTATGATGTATTTCCCACCATTCATATTGGAATATATGTCCCATGACCTTGGTCTTATATTTTTACAAGTAAATCAACTAAGGGTTGTTACACAATGTGCCCCAAACACTGTATCTATGACTAGAAGAAACCATACCTGATAATATTTTCATAAAGCTTGTGTTCCTTTAGCAACTATAGTACTACAATCAAGCTCTTTTCATTCTCCTCTTCATTCTTCAAGTACACCAATATTTCATCAATGAAGACAATCACAAACTTTTCCAAATAAGGATGCAACACACTATTCACTAAACGCATGAACATGGCCATCGAATTAGTGAGCCAAAAGGTTACTGCTATAAACTCATAGTGTCCTTAACTTTTCTAGAGAGAGTTTTTTTGGATATCTTCTTATTTTATGCACACCTGATGATACACAAACCCCAAATAAATGTTGGAGAATTCTTCCACTCCCCTCAGCTAGTCAAATAAGCCATCTATCTATGGAAACACGTATCAGTTCTTAATGGACACTTTATTTAACTCCCTATAATAAATATAGATTCTAAATGTCCCAACCGTTTTCTTCAAAAATAGTATTGGAGCTCCCTATAATGACACACTTGACTGAATGTAACCTTTATCAAGCATTTCCTTCAACTATAGCTTTAACTCAACCAACTCAGGAGTACTCGTCTGATATGGTGCCTTGGATGTTGGCGTAAACCCATAATGTTTTCCAAAAACATGTCCTCATACTATTGTAACACATGATACGTCCTTGACATATTGATTTCCTCTTGTTTCATGTTGTGATTAACTTTTTCACTACTAAAAATTTGCACGACAAACAATTTGCAACCTTTCTAGCAACTTTTGGACAACATTGTTGTAATCAACCTCATTGACATTGGTGTTATAGAAATTTTTGGGCACTACAACCCAAATCATAAATGTCCATAAACTGAGGGCTCCTAAGTCCCTAAAAGTGTTGCTTCACTGCCTAAAGGAACAAGGTCAGCTGATTACATCACCTCCCAGAAGTTCTCCACTGAAAACTGCTTAGAAATGGTCAAAACTAGACCATACTGAATACCCAGTGCAGAGAGTGCGATGCATATCACCTTCCCAGTGTAAAGGGTGTGATGCATACTGAATGGCCCCTCTATAGGGTGCAATGGTCGGGAATGGACAAATGGCAGGGACAAATTGCGAGGTGGAAGATCATGGAATCTTCCA
>APFE030928252.1:33507-55432 GCA_000404065.3 Pinus taeda | reverse complement strand
TAAGAAGAATATTAATATTAAATTATTTCAAGGAAGTTTGACTCGGGTCCTTCAGTCAAAAAGTAGCCGTTAGTCTTTTTAGCCATTGGAGTCTCTCCTTAGACTATTTAACATGCTAAACTGGATCTGTATCTTCAACTTGTCCTCACGATGAACCACACTAGTTGGTTCAAAACGCGCTCACAAATGATTAATTATGTGATTTCACTGAAAATTCTCTAAACAATGTTATGGATCATAGAAGTCTAAATTCCTTAAGAAGAGATTCTCTGGAAACAAAAATCCCGGATCACACGGTTAAAGGAAGGAGAACGGAACACTAAATTTTTCCAGGTCTCTACCATTCAACGTAGGATGTGTAACAATATTAACTTTCTCCTTAGCCCAACAGGAGAAAGATTGGAGCAGCATGAGGCCATAGAAGCTGAATTGGTCTCTCATCTCAAATCGGTGGTGCAGGAAGACCATTCTGACAGGCGACCAACAATTAACAAAATCCTACAACATACACCAAAGCTAATCACGGAGGAGCACAATCATCTTCTTCTTCACCTTGTCACTCTTTTGGAAGTTGAACAGGCTGTCCTACAAAACAAGGAAGGTAAAGCTCCAGGACCTGATGGCTTCACCTCCAACTTCTTTCATCATTTCTGGAATTTGATCAAAGATGAGATCTGGCAATTAGTGGAGGAGTCCAGATCCATGCATTGGCTTCTCCCTTCTCTTAATGCCACTTTCATAAACCTGATCCCCAAGGAGGACCAAGTAGCCACGGCTAACAAATTCCGCCCCATTGCCCTCTACAATGTCATCTACAATATCATCTCCAAAGTTATTGCCAACAAATTAAAGTCATTGATTCCTTTGCTCATCTCGCCTGAGCAAACTGTTTATGTAGAGGGGCGACAAATCCTGGATGGCATCATTCTCACTCATGAGATTATGCATTCGCTGAAGAAGACTAAAAAGCAAGGTATGCTCCTTAAATTGATTTATCAAAAGATTTTGAAAAACTTAATTGGAATTTCATTCAACAGATGCTAGCAGCTTTCCGTTTCAGCCCTCCTTGGATAAGATGGGTCATGAGCGTGATCTCCTCTTCCTTTTTCTCCATCCTGGTCAATGGTATCCCCTCTCATCCCTTCTCCCCCTCTTGTGGCATTCGCCAAGGTGATCCCCTCTCCCCCTTTCTCTTTGTGCTCATGGCAGAAGGGCTAGTTCGGACCATCTCTCATGCCCTTCATTCACATCAGCTTCGTGGCATCTCCATTCATGAGTACCCTGCTCATACCCACTAGAAATTTGTGGACGACACTATGTTGTTTGGTCATCCTTCCGCCCATGAAGCCTCCGCCTTCAAGAGCTTGCTCGATTTGTTTGCCAAAGCTTCAGGAATGATTGTCAATGCCTCCAAGTCGCAAATATTCTTCTTCAACACTGCTATTCTCATTCAACATCGCATTGTTAGAATCCTCGGATTCTCCATTTCTAGGCTTCTCGTCAAGTACCCTAGAGCCCCCTTGATTGTCTCAGCGCTCAAGCATTCTTCTTGGATATCTCTCTTGGATAAACTCGAAGCTAGTTTATTATCCTGGACCTTTCCCCCCCTTAACTTTCCTAGTAGACTTATTCTGGTCAAGTCTGTCCTTCAATCTATGCCACTCTATCTTTTCTCGGTCCTTGCAGCCCCAAAATGGGTCCTCAAGCAGATCAGATCTCTTCAGCGCAACTTCCTATGGGAAGAATTCGGACAGAACATAAAATGGGCCTTGGTCAAGTGGAATATAATCTGCAAGCCAAAGCTATTGAGGGGGCTAGGCCTCCATGACCCTCAGCACAACAACACTATCATGGGGGCTAAGGTGTGGTGGCAATGGCTATCCTCCCCCTCTTCCCCATGGGCGAAACTCTAGAATGCCAAATATGCCAACCATAGACCCCATTCAGAGCTCATTCTACTGTCTATTGTAGAAACAGGATCTCTAATCTGGAATGCTACCAAAAAACACCATCTTCTTATTCAGGATCATAGTTTCTAGGAGGTCAACAATGGCCGCACAGCTAGGTTCTAGACAGACTCGTGGCATCAGCAACCCATGCTCCTCTCAACCGTCAAATTGCCCCTCCAGTATGATTTGATTGCTCCTCTGGAGGCCACAGTTCACCAATTCTGGGAGGAAAACCATGCTTAGGGATACAAGCGTTGGAAAATGGCTGCAAGATGCTTGAACAACCAGCAATTTCAGGCTCATCTAGCGCTCGAAGCAGAACTAATCAGCAGGAAAATTAGATACTCAGACAAGCAGGATATCCTTCGCTGGGGACACTCTCCCAAAGGCAAGTTCACCACTCAGGAAGCCTATGCCCTGATGACCCAGACTCTCGAACCCCCTGACCCCATCTAGAAAGAGTTCTGGTCACTGCAGCTTTGTCCCAAGGTTTCCTTGTTCCTATGGTTGCTTTGTCACAAGAAAATCCTCACATGGGACAATTTAATGAAAATACGCTTCACTGGGCCTTCCAAATGCCCCAACAGTAATAATCAAGAGGAGACCATTCAACATCTTATGCTGACTTGCCCTCTGGCTACCTTCTTTTGGGAAAGTGTGAGCTCCAAGTGTAGAAGAGATGGTTGACAGTCTGAGGACTTAAATACTATCATTCGTAATTGGCCAGCTGCACCGTACCGGAGCAATATGCTCAACTCTCTCTGGAGGCACATTGCAGGTCTCATCTTATGGCATATTTGGAAGGAGAGGAATAGACAGATTTTCAAGAACTAGTCTACCCCTCTGGAAATCCTCTCATTCAATTACTGCAGTAATCTCGAGGAAACATTAGCGCTACAAAAATTGCAGAAGGAATATTTCCCTATTCTGCCCCAGGAGCAACAAGTTTGGAACAATTGGAAGCTCAATCCAAATCCTGAGTCGATTGGTTGAAGAGTCCCAAAGGAAAATTCTAATGGAAAATGGGTCTCCCCTGCAGAGGGTGTCATAAAGCTCAACTTTGACGGAGCCTCCAAAGGTAATCGTGGGGAGGAAGGTTTTGGGGGAATTTTCGCAACCATAAAGGCGAACGCATGCTCGTTTACTATGGCTCTATGGGATGGGACACCAATAACTCTGCAGAACTAGAAGGTCTATGGCATGGTATGCAGCTAGCCCAGCTCCATAATTTTTTCCCTATCGAGATTGAGGGCGACCTCCAAATCATCATCAACATGATTAGTAAGATCCTCTCAGGCTCCCTTTCCTCAAGAGTAGCAGACAGTTGGAGGCTCATGGTAAGATTGGAACTTATAGCTGAATGGCTGCAAGAGCATAGAGCCATCTACCTCAAGCACACTAGAAGATCTTGCAACAAAGTGGCAAATATGCTGACCAACAAAGGGATAACGAATGACCAAACCCTCTCTGCACGGCCCCTCCCCAGTCTCAATGATAGCAAACTCATTCAGGAATGCACTCAGTTGGTGCATCAGGACAACTTCACCCTGGATGCGGGCGGGCATTGACGTGATGGAGTTTACGATCTGGCAGTTGAGCGCGTCGCAAGTCCACTGGTTCACCAACGGAAGGCAGGTACTCACCTCTGGAACAATTAAGTCTATGGGCAGTCACACTACGCGACATTTATATTGGTGGGGAGGCCGAGACACCAAGAGTTTCAACATGAAACCTCAAGCCCCTGTGAGCCCATCCTTAGTTGAGAATTCAGAAGTATTGATCTAGAATTGTGGTGCTCGGCTAGTATCCATGTCAAGACAGCTCTTGCCTATAGGTTCTCGCTGTTCGCTGGAAGTGGAAGTGCACAGCCTTCGCACCACGGTTGGAAAGTGCTGCGTGCTAGCCTCCTACATTAGTTTCATCCCTGGATATCATCACTCGCATAGCCCGTTTTGTGCTCAGCTCCTCCCTGCTCTATTCGGATTTCACCCCCACCTTCCTCTGTTGGGACCCTCTCTCATTTCTATCGGCTCTCACGACTTCTGTGCTACAATTCCAAAGCTGAGGCACCGCATGAGATGCCGCAAGGGAGGCTCCAGGCCTAATCCCTCCCCTTCTCCTTCCTCTTACTCATCCCCCTCTCGTAATCCCAGCGAATGTGCACCCTGTTGTATTCGTGGATGTGGTCAAGCTCGTCACCTCCCTCCCTCCCCGTGGAATGTTACCCTCGCCTCTCACCATTACATTGATCCTCGGCTTGCTTTAATCGCCTCTCGCCCATCTTCTGCACCCCCTATCATCCCACACGCCTCCTCTTCTGTTCCGCCTGTTCCTTTGCCTGTATATAATAATCACTCTCGCTTGGCTGATGACAACAACTCTGGCCCGCTCGGGAAAACTGTGACGACTGCAGGCAAGCGTGAAGCGGTGGATGACGCTCCTCAAAGGATTCCCGATCTAGATCCTCATGAAAGCAGCTCTAGCCAGCTCCAGAACACCAGGACGACTGCAGGTGAGCGTGTAGCAGTGGATGACGCTTCTCAAACGGGTCCCAATCCATATCCTTATGACAAGGAAGGAGGGTGGTGCAGAATTGAAGAGGAATCGCCCTCCGATGACTATGGACTCTAGTGTCTCTGCTTTTCCTCGCCATCATGTCTAGTCTTTTGAGCATTTTGCTGGTTTTGTTGCCTATGTATCTAAGTGTGTCTAAGCTGGTCTTTGTAGTTAAATTAGTTCTTAATCTATGTACGATTCGGTTTCCCTTGGTGGGCAGCTCAGTATTTTGGCTTACAGTTGTCAACTCAAGGATGGTTTCCTCTTGCGAGGCAGCATTCAAATGCTTCTTACGCCAGTTTCCCCTTGCGGCCAACTCAATTTTTGACATCTTGCTGACTATATGGCAGCACTCTAATGCCTAGAACTCTCTGTACCATCTGTTACATTAATAGATTTAAGCTTACTTAGAAAAATAAAAAAATTGTAAACCCAAAGCAACAATGGTAAATAAAAATAGATTAATGTTATAAAGCCAAGTGATAAAATAAGGGGATCCAAAACTTTTTTAATATCCCTCCATTCTTGGTGTCTTTTTATAATTTGTAAATAATGTTTTTTAGAGTGAGGAGGAAGTTCCTCTCCTCTGCAACTCAGGAGATATCAACACTTTTGTAAGGATATTCTAAGCTACACATTGCCATTAAAAGTTCACGGTTATCAGGATTTTTTCTTTTCAAATCTAGATTTTGTAATTGGATGTGGGGCTACAACTTTTGCAACCTTCTCCCTTTACTAGGAGATCTTATGATTTCATAAATATTATTGGAGATAAAATCAAGGGGCAAAGCATAGAGAAGAGGTTTCATGAATTTGTATTTAAATACTTTTATTTCAAATGGAAGTTTTATCTTTTTGATGAAAGACCTCCTTAAAATGATTTTCATGTTCAAGGCTAAGGTTTTATGTGAGGGTGAATGTTTTTTGGATTAGATATCTAGTTCATTAGCCTCATATATTTGTTGTTCTTTTTTTTCTTTTTTTCTGGTAGGCTCAATTCATATTTATGAGTAACTCTTTACTCATAAATCTACTATCAAAAATTTGATTTAAATTCCATTGGCATGAAGTGAACTATTTTCTAATTCTTGTGGTTAATCATTGAATGTTTTAATCTCTTTGAATATAGGATGTTTCATTATCACAGTATTAACTAGTAGAACTACTTGATTAACCCGAAATTAATGATTAGAGAGAGATATGTTAAAATCCAAATTAGTTAAATATCTTTCTCTCCATTGGCTTAGACCTACGTCTTCCTAATAGATAGAGGCTTAGGATTTCTTCCCTTTTTCTTGTATTCTTAAAATTAATTTGTAGTTATATTAATCGTTAAATTTCTAGAATTCCCCTTGCACATGGGAAAACTTTAGTGTGGCTTGGATAAGCCCTCAAGTCAGCTTAAGGATTTCTTTCTTGTTTGTGCATGTTGAGAAATTTAGGGGCAACAACATAGGGCCATTTGTCTTCTTTGCTAACTATTTGCGATGTCTTTTTACTTCACTTAATAAGCTTATTATTTTACATTTTATTGTTAGTGTTTTTCATGATCGAACAAATACCAAACCATAAATAAAAATAAAGAAAATGATAGAAGATATATGCCATCATCCAAGGCCAAAACATCTCCAACTCTGAGACGAATACCAAAAATAAACACTATTCTTATAGCCTCTTCAATTGAATAATTCCAAAACCTAGATCCTTTACCAAAGAACCTCTCCAAGATCAAGTGAAAATTCTTCTTGAGCGTATTTTCTTTCTTCGAAGTCACTACTAGTCAAAATGATTTATACACCTGTTTTTTTTGCTTCTTCTTCAATTTTTGCCTCTTATTATAGGCCTCCAATTTTCATTCTACTTTCAATTTCAGAGATCCCACTCATTTGAGTTTTGGGGCAGATTTTTGAGGCTTCTCTCCTCGCTTGTCTTGGACTCTTCTTCTTGTGAATTCAACTAGAATTTTTTTCTTTGGGATATATTTTGGCTCCTTCAAGATATGCAATACCTAACCTGGAAATGTTATCTAGATTCATACGTGTTAGATGAACGACCCAAAATAATACTAGAATACTTTAAACTTCTTCTCCTTCTCTTCGTTGCTTAAGAGGCTTTCTTTAAACTTCTTCTCCTTCTCTTCACTGCTTAAGAAGCTTTCTTCCTTTCCTATTCACACTTCTCTCCTTTTTGTAGATATTTGTGGGATGATCTCTTGAGTAAGACCAAGCCCTCCTATATATAGCTTCATGTCCTATGATATTAGGCTGATGTGTCATCATTCCTAAGTCAACATGTCCTTCTAGATAGGCTTGTTTCTCCTTTTGGAGGTCGACTTGATGTAGCACTTTTGACCAGGTCTTGGAGGGTCTTTTGACTCTAACATTGACTCAAATAAATTTCTTTAAAATATGTAACATTCCCGAAATGGGTCTTTCGTACATGATAATGATTTTAATAATTTTTTGATTCAATGACAAGCCCTATGAGCTCAAATGGGAGCTTGACCTAAAATAATTTTCCTTTAGCATGAAACTAATGCCTTAAGAACAACAATAATAAATGTATTTTTCTCATTAAATGAAATATATAAGCTCATTATTAAGCATTCCATTATCAATACTGAACTAGGTCCATATTTCAACACTCCCTCTTCACTATGAAGGTATTCATAATCCATATAAGGCACTTGGACATTCTTAATATAAATATTTATCGTAAGATATAAATATTTATCGTAAGATGAGTTAGATTGGTAACCCATCTATTTATCATCACATCATCCAACATTTTCACATAACAAGTCCTTGACTAATAGATATATCTCTCCATAAGGTGAGACCATTGATTTATAGGCACCTCCATTATTGTCTCTCAAGGAACATACCCCATTTGGTTGTTCATATGGTATGTCCTTCAAGGAATATTTTTATCTTGGATTCCTAGTGAAATAATATCAGTCCTCTGTGACTACTCTTGTCTTTGATGCCTGTTATAGAAATTTTTGGGCACTTCAACCCCAATCATAAATTTCCATAAACTGAGGGCCCCTAAGTCCCTAAAAGTGTTGCTTCACTGCCTAAAGGAACAAGGTCAACTGATTACATCATCTCCCAAAAGTTCTCAACTGAAAACTACTCATAAATGGTCAAAACTGGACCATACTAAAAGCTCAATGTAGAGAGTGCGATGCATATCACCTTCCCAGTGTACAAGGTGCGATGCATACTGATTTTCTCATCTGTAGGGTGCAATGGCTGGGAATAGACAAATGGCAGGGACAAAAATGCGAGGTGGAAGATCATGGAATCTTCCAGAAGCTTCCTCTCTAACACTTGCCTCTCTATTTTCGAACAGGGATGAGTAAGAGATCATCATTCTCCAACTGGAAGCAGGAACTATCAGAGAGAGGAAACTAATCAAGATCCCAGAAGATGACTCACCTCTTTGTAATCATCTATATATGGATCCCTCATCACATCAATCCAGAGCCTGGAATTTTGTATCTTATAGATAAGTGTTGTTGGTTTTCTGGTGTACATTCACAGTGTTGGGTGATCTAAGCTTTGCTTGAGGTGAAGAAGAGCTTCCTAGATGGAGGATGATGCTGGGTCAGAGCATATGGTTGTAATCCTCTTGCTACTTTTCATATTAATAAAGATATTCTTGTTTTCTTCCATATTCTTGTGTATTTGTTCATATACGCATTTATATGGTTAACATACATCTAATCCTGTGTTATTTATAGATATATATCCTTGTTTCTTCGATAGTACTATGTTGCTGTGATTCCACAGGTTCTCTTTGAAGCTGGGCAAACGAAGAAGAAGCAGCGAAGCTCTATCAAGAAGGAGAGGAAATTAAGCACGAGACTCAAGTTGGTCTTCTTGGTTCTCCTCTTGTCTATTTCCATAAAAGAAAACAACAATAGACTTTACTTGTTTGTTTCTAAGATAGCCACCCATCTTAGTGGGAATAGCAGCATTCGAATGGACACTATTTCCAGTAACAAAATGGCGACTCCACTGTGGAAAGACTAGATTACTTGTTAGCCTATCTATCTTTGTTTCTTTTATAAACTTACATACGGATCCTGAAGTCAAGCTAGCTAGCCTTCGAACTGCATTTGTTATACAAAGTCAAAGTAGATCAATGTTGCTTCCGTCTATCTTCGGGTTTTGTTTATGAATTAAACAATAGATTTGCAAGCAATCTAATTTCCCTAAGTGG
Organism: Pinus taeda; assembly: GCA_000404065.3. NCBI lineage: Eukaryota > Viridiplantae > Streptophyta > Pinopsida > Pinales > Pinaceae > Pinus > Pinus taeda. Next base: position 46,700 of record APFE030928252.1, on the reverse strand, counting down.
TGGCTCTAGTAACCTCTTTAGATCACCCCTGTGTTTTACATACACTGATCTTTACTTACTCGGCCTAAACAGCTGAACTAGATTTTAAACTATGAGTGAAAACCTATTTGAAGTCTCGCACTGGTACCATCACACCCTTCCTTCAAGGCAGTCTGTATGCATCGCACTTCCCGAGTGTAGTAGGTGCGTTGCATACTGGTTTCACTGTGTAACAGGTGCGATGGTGAGGGAGGGTTAACTTTACCCTCAGACTGTGGTTTTTTCTCACTGTTTTCAGTCCTATTCAAGAGTTTTTCTGTCTGTAGTCAATGTACTTCTGTGAAAACCCCTTCTCTTGCATTATTCCGCCTCCTTAGTGCAAAGAACTATAAATGTTTTTATGTATTGTGCGTCATTTTCAGTTCTCTTTTGCAAAAAAGTAGCATAGTCGAACTGTCATCTCTACATCTAAAAGTGTCGTAGCTGTCGTTTTCAGTTTTAGAAAACAATCCCATTGTTCTTGATAGTCGATGATAAAATTAATATTGCATAGGATTTGAATTAGTAGTTTTAAAGTGTCGAAAAACAATTTCCATTTCAAAATTGCAAAGTGTCTCTCTTGCTTTCACTTCATTTTGAAAAAGAATTTTGTTGAGCATTGTCACTTTAAAAGTAATTCATATTTGCACATAGCTTTCTTAACGTCATTCACACATTAAGAATGTTGAAAAAAATACATGCATGTGCATTTTCATTTTGATTACTTGGCTTGATTTAGGACTGTGCATTTAGCGTGTGCTCTGTGCTCTGTGAAGAAAAGATCCCTGACTTTCTTCCCTTAGTAGCTAGGATTTTCATTGCTGGAAGAATATTAAACATTTGTTTATCATCTTAGACTACATTTTAGGAATTATATACACATCACATGGTGAACATAAAAGGAAAATTGTTAAGCAATACCAACTTAAAATAAATTCAATGAATCTAACAACAGTTTGGAACTTAACGCACAACATCTAGAGGTCTAGGCTAGAGACGTATTTTCGCGTCGCAAAACCTCGTAACTGTTGCTTTTAGTGTTGGTTGGGTGATTCCTCCACTCTGAGACGGCAAGTGCCAGTACGGACTTGTGCTCCCATGTACCATCAAGTATATATTGGGAGACCACAATATGCTACATCCTTTATCCTTAGGAAGCCATGTCGGTCGCCCTATCGATCGCAATGCACTGAACACAGCATTCGGGAAGATTGACTGCCGTACCGTAAAAGGTATTCTACAGTTTTGTGATTGGTTTGGTAGTCCTCTCTGCCTAGATCTCCAAAGAAGTCCATTTTTCTCCTTTTCAGACTCCTTAAAGGAAATGTCGTCTGAGCACTTGTCACTTCAGGCTCAATAAAAATCGAAGGCGACTAGAGTCATCTTTTGTTTTTCCTCGAATCTCTAAAATTGAAAAAACAAGTTGTGTCAAAGCGTCTAAAAATTTATTTTAAATCAGAATAACATCACAAATTCCCCCGTTGGTCTTCAGGTTGAGAAAATGGAGTCTACCAACCAAGTATTTCCCCTTGGAGGAAATCCTAGTCCCTTCTCCTCTTGGGGAGATGTTGGTGCACCCCATATGGCCACTTTGTCACTTCTAGGGTTGACAATTGATTTTCCTGTCTCGCTCTTCTCCACCTCTGTCGTTCAGAATCCCGTAATTCTTGAACAGTCGAATCAGCAACTAGACGACACTAGAGTTTCCTCCCAACCTTCTACTTCGTCTCATTCTCCCTCTCCTCCTTCCTCTTCGCTTAATAAAGCTGATAAAGCTAAAAATCAAGTAACTGAGAAGAAGAAGAAGCAGAAATAGAAAAAAGAAAAGAAGTAAAAGGAACCAAAATCGAAAGGGGCCAACCAAGCGTCTTCTAGCGAAAATCCTCACACCGCATAGTTGAAACCTAAATCTCCTTGTGTCATTTGCAATGGAGACCACTATCATCGAGATTGTCCCTACATCCCTCGGATGTTAAGGGAGTAGTCTCCTCATTTGAAAAATCCGGTAGCGTCAACCTTTGGCGATCATATTGAATGCTCGCCATCAATCAGTGAAAGTGAAGCACATGGACAAAGAAGGAATCACAAATTTCCTTGTAAGTTGTGTGAAGGCAATCACGCTGTCCACCATTTTCCCTTACTTGACGAGGCTAAAAGAGTTTTGGATGATCATCCGGTTTCACCGCTACGACTTCCTCCTGGATATAAAAAACTCTTGCCAAGTCCTCCACTAGTTAAAAATCCAGTTGGTCTGTCATTATGGTCGGCTGAAGCATCTATCATTGAAAATGAACCCTCTGAATCCATACCAGACGAAAGTCAAAGGGTCGATACGACAGTTGACCCGGTCTTGCCTTCAGAGGGTTCATCTTCGAATGATACCGTCATTGAAGAGAAAGAGAACGTCACCATTCAAATTCTTTTCATCAACATAGACTCCAATAAACTTGGGGGTAGTCCTCCCATTCCTTTATCGCAGGAAGAAAGTTCATCAGAGTCATATCCGACCGTTTATTCGGTCACATCGCCAAACAACCTAGTCATTTCTTTTGACTGGAATCTACTAGGAAGACCTCGTTTACGAGCCAGTATACCATTCAGAATCATTGTACAAGCTTACAGAATGGTCATGGTTGGTACCATCATCGATGAAGGGGCTTCTGTGAGTATCCATTCCTCAACTTCTTGGAAAGTGCTTGGTTCGCCATCGCTTTTGCCTGAAATGAGAAATCTGACAGGCTTCGACAAAAGGAACCAGTCGACCTTTAGGGATCCTTCCAAATGTGCCCATTACTTTGAGAAGGAAAACCGTTCACATGAATGTTATGGTAGTTCAAGGACCTTTAGATTATAATCTACTCCTTGGAAGTGACTATATTTATTGCATGGGAGCCATCGTCTCCTCACTCTTTAGAGTAATGTGTTTTGCGCACGAAGGCAGAATGGTTAAGCTCGTAGAACAAATTCTGTTCCCTTGTTCACACATCAAAAATAGTCAAATCCCATCCATAAATGGTATTTTCACGCAAGAAATGTCTCATCGCTCTCTAGTTTGTCCACCTGATGAGCGCGAGTGATTGAGGAGGATGTGACTGAAACCCAGGGGGCATGCACCCTCGTCTGTTTCGGCAGGAAAACCTTGGGTATAGAGTAGGTTTCCGCGGAGGATATATGACTAGTCTGATGAACCCGTCCTTATAGGAAAATGGGATCAGGCTGGAATAAGATACCTTCTTCAAAGTTATGTGAGTGGAATGCATCTGCACCATTCACCTTTGTCTGTTTCGATAAACATCGTCGAGGAAGCATTTTACCTGCTACGCAAATAGAAATTTCTTGGTAACCTAGAAATTTTTCACTATACTTGGGGGCATGCAAACCTTTCACTTGCAAGTGAAGAGTGGCTACTTATTTTCTAAGTTTTTAGGACCTCTAACCCTTTAAACCCGTAAGGCTAGTCGTTTCCTAACTTGCATAAAAAAAGGATCCATGGAAAAGCTTGAGAGATGTAAGCCACTTCAAAATAGCATCTCGAATGAGACATTCTTATCATACGACTGGCAAGAAATGTTGTCGCAGAGTTCAAGCTCATTAAAAAATAAACCCTCCACGAGCAGTTTTAGCGCATAGTTCAAGCTCGTTAAAAAATAAACATAACTCAGGAGCAAATGTTTCCCCCAGCGTTTAATCTCATTAAAAAATGAACCGGTAAATAACCATTGCGAATGCCTTATCGCCAGCTTTTGAGCCTTGGTCATGTTCTTGCCATCACTTCCACTCTGTTTTTAGCTGATCATTCACACCCATATGATTGTTTACCCCTTCAAGGAAAATCTACGAAGAGTGATTCTGTTAGCCATGCTTGTGACACTGCCATGATTGGAAAATTCCAAATGTTACCTAGAATCAGCTGCTACCAAAAACCATCACTCGTTCCTCCAATTATGGTTGTTGATACCTTGGTATTTCTATTGTTATTATGCTAGTTATGAATATGTATTATGATGGTCGCTATGTATGGCTCCCATCATGTTTTTACTTGTATATGAATGAACAATGGATGATAATGCATCTAATGTGATAAGGAGACAATCCTTCATAGCGAATCTCACATCACTATGAAACCCCTATGCTTAGATATGTGGTTTATACCTATAGATTTCATTGATGCCAAGTGTTTGACATAATGTTAGTCCCAGTTAGGGATGGTTAAGCCTAGTCCTAGATTTATTTCTTGGTTTATTAGACTTGTAAGAAAAATTTTAATAGATTCTTGAAATTACAACAATTATGGGTAGTGAGCTCAGCGTTGGGCGTGAAAAAGTGGCTCAATTCCCTGGGATGCTGAGAGAGCACTATGCAAAATAGGTCGTAGATGCTGGCTTTCAGGCTAGTGACAACCTACACTGGCATGCCCATAGCATGAGAGCATGTAGAGGTCGAGTGGTCCAAAATATGAGTGGCACCAGGTGGTTTCCTAAGATAAAGGTTGTGTTCATTCTTGAGGGTCCTCATGCTCATGCTCGATGTTTGTATGGTGTGTTTCCTTAGGTTACACTTCCTTAACATTACCTAGGATGTCGAATCATATCATAGTGTTCTCTGGTGACATGATTACTTGGAGTCACACGTTGCTTGGGTAGATGTGGGAGGAGGGTGTTACAAAACTATGTAAACTTGTTGATGACCAACATCCCTTATTTCCATAGGTAGGGGCATTATGAAAATAAACAACATATTAAACATATTAATCGAGTTACTAAAGAATAATTATTATTCACAATATAATACTTTTCCATTTTAAAGAAGCACATAAGGCAAACAAAAAATAATACATATTTACTTATATGTGACATTGTTGTTGTACACAAAATTTTACTTTGTTCAATAGTAGTTGTGATTGGTCTCGTCATTGAATTTTTTTCATTTAAATTCTTAATGATAATTTCTTGCTCAGAATTGTCTTTCGTTAATTGTTCATATTTTTCCATAATCCCTACAAGTTCCAAGTATTTTTTTGTTTCGAGTAGTTATGTTTTAGTAAGTGATGTAGATTTTCTCTCGCTCATCAAGAGGTCTTGAATATGCTTATGCCATCACTATCTTCCCTACTTCTCCCTGATCAAGAGGTCTTGCATATGCTTATGACATCACTATCTTCTCTACTTCTTACCTCTATGTAACAAGAAATTATTTTGTTATTTTTAGCTATGGATTGGCTCATAGGCCTCAATTATTTAAACCTACCAACCTTATACCACATGTAACAAACCTCATCTCATTATGTGTTATAGGGAATTACTAAGACGGTTGTGGGTGTATTGAGCCATGTGGCATGGCATAAGAGTCACGTTTTTATATGCATAACTAAATTCATGTTTACTTTGCATAAACATATCTATACATACTATAATTTTTTCAACCTTATTTTAAAAATGTATTTCCATATGAAATTGATGGCATGTGATTTAGTATGTTGTTAATTTAGGTATGTTCTATGCTAGAGCAATTTATTTCAATGTCCTTTCCACATTAGCAATCACATCAGCATAAAATAAATTGCACATAGAACATAAATATAAATAGCAAAAGAGAAGCCAAAAAAAGAGGACACAAGATGTGGTGCAAGCCAGGGAAAAACCCCACAATGTGGGGAAACCCTTGATCAATTCTTCTTTTATATTCTTCAAAGTTCAACATTGAAATTGAGAGAGATGGTACATTTACAATAGAAGTCAATAACTTTGACTTTTGATATCGGCATGAGATTAGTTGAAGACATATTGCTTCAATTGATTCTCTAAGGTGACTCGTTCACTTATCATAGTGTTGCATCTCATCTATTTGTTGCACATTACCATGTGACACCTTGTTATATTGTCACATGTGTTGAACCTCAATGACTAAGTTGCTCTCATCTTCATGCTGCTCATCATGCTACATCTTCCATGGTCTTATTCATCATCAAGTTGCCCATGCTCATGATCTCATTCATGATTATGCTGCCCATGCTCATATCATCATGCATCATTATGTTGCCCATCCTCATATCATCATGTTACTTATGACGCTGCCCATTATCTCATACATCATGATGCCTTCCTTCGGAGACATATGCTCTGACTATTTCAACAATTATTGGTAGTTCTGAATTTTCCGGTAGTTTCAACTTTTCCAGCAGTTCTCACAGTTCCAGCATTTCTGATTTTTCTGGCTTTTCTAGATTTTTTGGCTTTTCTGGTATTTCTGGCTTTTCTGGTGTTTCCAACTTTTCTGGCAGTTTCGGACTTTCTGGCTTTTTTGACAGTTCTGGATTTTCTTGCTTTTCTGGCTTTTCAAGTTGTTCTAGCTTTTCCGACTTTTCTGGCTTTTCCGGGAGTTTGGGCTTTTCCAGTTAATTTTAATTTTGGTAATTTTAGGTATGTTCTATGCAAGAGCAATTTATTTCAATTTCTTTTCTGCATTAGCAATCACATCAGCATAAAGTAAATTGCAGATAGAACATAAATATAAATCACAGAAGGTAAGTCAACACAAGAGGACACAAGATGTGGTGCAAGCAAGGGACAAACCCCACAATGTCGGGAAACCCTAGATCAATTATTCTTTTATGTTCTTCAAAGTTCAGCAGATAAAGTGAAATAGATAGTACATTTACAATAGAAGTCATTCACTTTGACTTTTGATATCAGCATGAGATCAGTTGAAGACATATTGCTTTAATTGATTCTCTAAGGTGACTTGTTCACCTATCATAGTGTTGCATCTCATCTATTTGGTGCACATTACCGTGTGACACCTTGATGTACTGTCACATGTGTTGAACCTTGATAACTGGGCTACTCTCATCTTCATGGTGCTCATCATGCTGCATCTTGCATGGTCTTATTCATCATCAAGTTGCCCATGCTCATGATCTCATTCATCATTATGTTGCCCATGCTCATATCACCATGCACCATTATGCCTCCCATGCTCATATCATCATGTTTCGTATTATGTTTCCCATTATCTCATACATCATGATGCCTTCCTTCAGAGGCAGATGCTTGAGCTATTTCATGAGTTCCTAGTAGTTCCAGATTTTCTAGCAGTTTTAGCTTTTTCGGTAGTTCCGACGGTTCCGACATTTCTGGACTTTCCAGCTTTTCTGGATTTTCTTGATTTTTAGGTATTTCTGTCTTTTCCAGCGTTTCCACCGTTTTCGGTAGTTTTGGATTTTCCGAGAGTTCATGATTTTCCAACATTTCTAGATTTTCCAACTTTTCCGGCTTTTTCGGCAGTTCTAGCTTTTCCAGCTTTTTCGTCTTTTCTTGCAATTCCAACTTTTCCGGCTTTTCTCACTATTCCAGCTTTTCTTTATTTTCCTTAGGATCTCTCATCCTAATAAAAGCCAAAGACAAGTAGAGAGAGGAAGATATCCAAGTGTGTGTAGAAATGACTTGAAGTCCTCTTCTATTTATATTAAAACGTAGAGGTTGAATAGACATGATTGTTGGGCTTATGAGCCTACATATGTTGTTGGCCGACTTAGCAATTTTTCCATAGCATAATCCAATAAAAATATCAGTTGCCATAAATAATATGACCCACATGGAGTTTGGCCCTAGTTGCCATTTTAACATATGTTGAAATAATGAATTACTAAGTGGGTGTGGGCTGAATGAGTAATAGTGGTGTTCTTAAACATTTATGTATAAACCTTAATTTCTTTTCACCATTGTCACATATTTGAGAGAGCATTGATACTATAATAAACATGAACAATTAGATAAGACATTAACATACATTAACTTAGCAACAGACACAAATATTGGAAAAGATATTTTTACTTGGAAATCCAAAAGTATAAAACCACGAATTTGTTAGTTATTATGATGTAATTTATGCATCCACTTAATTACATCAAGTTGTTTGTGAGCACCCACTCATAGGAGGTCCCATTCCCCTTTAATAGCAAGCCATAACTTGCAAAGAGACATCAACCTCTTATGAATTCAAGCCACTACTTGATCTCGCCACTGTTGCAGCTTTCATACAATTTTCAAACTAAAAATAGAAGCAAATACATATAGATATAAATATAAATTGTGATCTAGTATATTACCAACCTCTTTCTCTGTGCTCTACACCTTTCTCTTCTGAAATGTGCTCTCTACTACTCCACAAGCTTTGATCTCATAGCTCTCTAAAATTGTATTATTACTAACACTTGGACATAGTCATACACTTTTTTTTCACCCTCAATAAATCTCACTTCTTCATCCCATAAAAATTCTACACACTCTCACTTTTCTCAATTGCACTCCTCTATTTTGTTCCTATATAACGTTAGAAACGATGCTCTCTCTGTAGACCATTAACTTTCCATTCATGCTTCACAAGTGTATTGTTACTCAGGACACTCCTTCCTTTTGTTGCGTGTGAAGCGTAGACACTCCAAATACATTAAATAACAAAATGGGATTTGAGTGTTTTCTACACTTCAACAACAACAACTGTATTATAATTAATGCCCATAATGGCCACCTAAGTGTCCCCCATCCTGAGCATAAATTTTGGGTCAACCTACACAATCCAACAAGGCTCCCCATGCTTATTAATTTGATGATAGGGCTCCAGCTACTCTAGTATGGATATGTTCAGCAGTTAGTTCAATGAAGAGTGCTAGCAAGGTGAGGGATGACTTTCTTTAGCAAATCAACAACCCATCAATCTTCTCTCAGAATGGTGTTCCACATTTGTTGACTCAACCATCTTGATAGTCACCATTTAAACCATGAGCCAACATCTTGCAACTTTTATTAACAATGATTCTCAAGTTCTTTACGAACTCTTGGTGTTTTGGGCTTCACCTCTAGCCCCCTTTTCTTTGCATCCTATTGATTTTCCACCATAGGACATGGTACAACTTAGAATTTAGGTTCTAAGCCCTTGAGGGTCCTCCTTGGGGCTTATCTTCTTGTGCACATGCTTCAAATGTCAATACATCATCTCAATATCCTTGTCTTAACGCCTCCAAAATGTTATTTTAACAAGATAATACAAGATTTTTGGGGTGAAATCATGATTATGTCATCAACCCCACTTGGATTCTCTTGAGTGGTGACATGTGTTAGGTGGAATTTCCCCATTAGACCACCCAAAAATTTTGAATCTCACTACTCTATGTCCCTGTACAACTATGTCATGCCTGAATCATCTACCAATGTTAGCTCCTCACAACCAATCAAATATTGCCATGTTTCATTGGAGAGGAGAGAGAAAGGGTCCCTAGATCCTTGGTTTTGCAAGGGATTTCCTATGTAAATGCATACAACATGCAAACTTGGTGATTTTAAAGAATTGACTTAACAAGATGTTAAGGGGTTCTAACCTTCCACGATTCTCGGTTTCTAGGCCTTCTACGATAGTGAGCTTCCTTCTGCCCTACTTCAGCCTAATACCATAGCCTTTTAAAATAAACTTCATACTCCAAGGTTCCAACCTTCTAGGATTTTTTCTTGAGTATACAACTCCATGCCATCTTGTTTCTCTTTTAAATAGATCTCAAAGCTTCTAGGATTCTCACATTCGAGGACTCTAGCAGCTCCTCCTAAGGACTTCAAGCTACTTACCTTCTAAGGACTTCAAGCTACTTACTTTGATTATCAAAAAATTTTGATCGTGGAAACCATTTATGGATTTCCTCGTAAAGTTGAAAAAATTTTGCAAATCACTATCCAAGTGTGCCCTAACTAAGAGCATAAGAGAAAATCTCCCAATGTACAAATGCCTCAAAATAGTAAGTCTTTGAACCATCATAATCATCATTTATGACTTTTCTAAAGGTCCTACTATGAAATTTCTCTACAAGATATTGAAACAACCATGGGACTCCTCCTTAGATTAACACATCAAGCACATCAATTCCATAATCTACTGATTCTATTCGAGTTGATATCAATGAGAACAACCAAGTGCGACCAACCATTCAGATAATGCCAACTATCCAACAATATCCCCCTTTGGAAGTGATAGAAACACTAAAACTAGGCATGATCTTCTTCATATTTGTTCTTCTCCCAAGCACCTATAATATTCTACCCCTTTGATGTTAATTGGTCCCACATGTTGAGTGGGTGTTAACACTTACTATATTTTTTTCATTTCGGAGGAGAACTCACAACCCCTGTCTACTCTATGAGATACTCAAAGGGTTGTCTTGCAAGTTCCTTAGTAAATATGTTTGTAAGTTGGTATTTATTGGCCATATGTTCAAGTTGAACCCCCAAACATGTTCTCTTAAGAAATGGAACTTGATAGTAATGTGCTTGATATTTGAGTGCATAATAAGATTCTTAAAGATATTGATGTGATTGATATTTGAGTGCATGACTAAGATTCTTAAAGATATTGATGGCATTAGTATTATCACACATGATTGGACTCATAATAGTCAAATATACCTTAATGTGCTTCAATTTCTTCTTCATCCATAAAATTTGTGAACAAGAAGTATAATTTTATGTTATGCTAATTATCTAATTTTTATTTTTAAAAAATAAACTTTGTAAATAACTACAACCTACATGTGATAAGTTTCATTGCAACATTTTGCTAAGGTTAATCCCTATCTTATTAAATCAACCCAACTTATCATGACCATTCTTGTATGTTATTTTTTTTCACCTTCTCACTAGCTACAGTCATGGGACATTCAGAATGTTGTTCTTACTTGATATTATGTTAGCGCTTGAGCTTGATAGAGAAACCTATTGGAAGAGTCATGAGATGTTTTCTCTTTTTTCTTTCCTTATATATTCAAATTCAAATTCGAAATGTCAGTTTATTCCTAAATAACAAGTCGGCATTCGTGACAGGTCTCATAGGAAAACTCTAGAGTAATTGAACAATGTGTGACCCTATCAGTTAAGTCTTGGTATGATTTGTCTTTGGTTTCTTAGTTATTTTATTTTTTCTTCTCTTTATTTGACTCGACATGGGTTTCATCTAAGTTACTCAAATTGCACGTCTCCTTTTGATAAATTAGGGCTTTCTATGAACAGTAAACATAATATATTGCTTACAAAGGGGAAATACTATGCAATGCCCCCTTTGGTTCCGATTCATTCTTGCCACAGATAAAATTTACGTCTAACATACTCTACACTGTCATTGCATACATAATTTTACTCTCAACATTGCCATTATTTTTTGCAGTGTGAAAAAAAATTGGTATTGTATTAATAAAAACCAGCACATATATGCATATTAGGAGCACCATAAAATGAGGTGCATCATCTAAATAAGAAAAATAGACCATAAGGTATCTAATACCATATCACACATGCTTTAGTATAAGTCATTAGTGATGAAATTGAAATTAGAAAATAAGATGTTCATTGATGTCCCAAATGACAAGATATCGGAAACCTCATGCATATGAAAAGGAAAAACAAAACATAGTAGATCATAATAGTGCAACTATAACAAGCGCATAAATTGGATAAGAAAAAGCAGTGGTCTAGCTCAGGGGAATGGAAGAAAACCAACATCAGAAGTGTATCCATCCATCACCAACTGGATGTGCATTCCATCATGCTGAGCCCAAATATCAAGTTTGGGCATGTCATCAATAGTGGAATTGTGAACCTTGGTCCAGCTCAGGGGAACGTAAGAAAACCAACATCAAAAGTGTATCCCTCACCAAGTGGATGTGCATTCCATCAGGCTCAGCCCAAATACCAAGTTTGGACATGTCATCAATAGTGGAATTGTGAACAGTGCTAATATGCTGGATGGAGATACCTTGGAATGTTCTCATGAGATTATCAATTTTTCAGAGCGAGTCCTCAAAGTGTGGTTGTTGAATGTGGGTCTTTCCTAGTACATGATTGATAATGGTTTGTAAATCCCCATAGATGTGGAGTATTGGAATGTTAGGGAAGGTAACTAACCAAAATAGACTCCATAGTGTCATTGCTTATGTTTTCATGTTGGTTACCCTACCACCTCCCCAATGTATCTTGCACATAACTAAAGTAGATCCCCTAGTTCCAATACTTCTTCTTTGATGTTGGTTCCCCTACCACCTCCCCAGTGTATCTTGGGCTCCTGATATGCCCCTACCACATTGCCAATATTTTAACAATTACGTTCTCATTCATTTTCCTTCGATTAACAGAGATCAATTCTTGAAGAACAAGTTCGGCAAATCTGCTTTAGCCATGTCGTTAGGGAGCCAATTTCTTTTCGTTTTCTCCTATCCATGTTGCCTAGGATATCTTCAAGTCAACTGGGGATTGCATTCTCAATTTTCTTATATATTTATTGACAACCCTTTCTCTTTTGCAACTTTGGTATTCCTTAATGATTTAGGTGACGAGTCTTAATGGCTACCCCTTTGGAGACCAACACGACATTCTGTAGGGTGATTTCTTAAGGTAAAACCCTTGTACCCTCATGTTTCATTCTTTCCTGACCTAGCTATCTAGTTATTCGAGTATTTACTTTTTAGTGTTAGTGACAAAACTTCTCTCCAATAGGTATTATGGTACATGACACTCAGGGAAATTACATCAACTTGCGGGGAAAACTTTCAATACACTTCCTATAGATTTCTAGAATTTTGATGCGACTTGTCTAATAGATCTCGATCTTGGTTATTATAGGTAGACCCTCAACTCTCTTCAAATCATTTACTTTAACAATAAAATGTTTGAGTGGTGTTTTCAAAGAACAACCATTATATTCATAATAACTTGTCTTAGAATTTCTGCTACGGGATTCTTATAAACATGATGACATATATGATTCATGTACTTTTTAAATTTATAATTACCTTGTTATTTGGACAAGGTTTCAAATATTTTTCATACTTTTATAACTAAATGAAATTTGAAGAGAAATCAATACAATTATTGTATTTTTCTTTGTATTTACTCGCACAACCAAATTAATAACTATAATTGATATTAGCTAGTAATATATCAAACACATGAAAAATCACATTAACCAATGTAGTTAGAGGTTAATGGTAAAATAATAATAATATTAATATAATTAATAACAAGTATTGATTAATATTATTATTGTAAGTTAATATAAATTAATAATCGATTTAAATTAACTATTGTAATTACTCATTAATTGCTTCACTTGTACATGAAAAGATGAGGTAAAGTTACATTATA
>APFE030928252.1:822-28938 GCA_000404065.3 Pinus taeda | reverse complement strand
TATAAATTATTAGATAAAAATATATAATCATTTTAATAAGTTAGGGGTTCTAAGCACACTTGCCACCCATGCTGTTAGAATCTCTCATGAAGAGAGCTTGGAAATGGAGAACGGTCATCTCCTAGATGTCTTTGTGAAAAATGGTTACAATAGACGCCTGGGTCAAAAGGCCTTCCTCAAGGCTAAGAAGGAGCCTTCAATCTATAGGGATCCTAATGATCGGGTCATGGGGGTTAACCTTCCTTATATCCAAGGGACCACTGATAGGATTGCGAGGATTCTGAGAATGTTTGATGTGCCCACAACTTTTAGACCTCTTAATACTATCCGTAGCTCCCTCAGATCTGTAAAAGATCCTAGTGACCCTAAAGACATGAAGGACGTCTATGTCATTCCTTGTTCTTGTGGGATACCATATATTGGTGAGACAGGTCACTCTATCAATCAATGGATTAGCGAGCATTCGGCTGACTTGAGGCATGGTAGGACCAAGTCCTCAGCCCTACCTAAACATGCCGAGAAGACGATGCATCATGTATGTATTGAAGAGGCTCAAGTCATTGCTAAAGTTGCTCAGTTTCACCATCGCAAGTTTAGAGAGGCCTTGGAGATTGAAAAAGGCCGAAAAATCTTAATAGGGATGATGGCTGGAACAGCAGCTGCTGGTCCCAGCCCTGTCTTCCTAGCCTCCGTGGTCCCTTCTTGGTAAGATCTTAGTGTTTATTGTTTCCTTCCCTTAGAGGTTGTTTCCCTTGGTTTGTTAAGATATTTTCTGATTTTATTCTCGATTTGATTTGTTCCCCTTTTAATTATCACCCTAATAGTATAACTTAGTCCCTTCTATTTACCTTTTAGTATTTATAAGCTATTAATAAGATTTTAATAAAATGGGTTTCGAACCATTAATTGTATTTATTACAATTATTTATTATTCATGTAATATATTAATAAAGTAAAAATATTTTCCTTCTATACCTTCAGAATTAAAAGGATTATTATAAATAATTAATAAATTAATAATATACCATACTATTATTTTTATAATAAACAAGGAATGAATAATCTAATAAATTTTCCTTTTATATTCTAAGATTATTTATTTGATTTGTAAACCTACCATTAAAATTGTTTTATTTATATATCTGTTATTAGCAACCTAGGAATATTAATCATAATATATATATTTTGTTTAATAAGCGAATAATTAAAAATAAAAAATTAAAAATTAAACCATCCTTAAAATGTAAGGTATTTATTTATCTTTTTATTAGCCTAGGTTTTTAAAAACCTATTCCTATTTTAACATATTCATTAATATATTTATGATTAATTAATAAATAAATAAAGTATTTTCAAAATAAAGTAACTAATCAATATTATTTATTCATTTATTCATTTCTATTTATTTAGTTTTTATTTTTATTTTTATTTATTTATTTTTAAGTAAGATATATATAGTTGTATATTTAGAATAATTAATGAATAATTCGGTTAACAAATGAAGAAACATTTAAACTAACCTTAAAAAAGTAAGAATTTTTTTTTATATAGTTTTATTATTATTAAATTGATTATATATTTTTATAATATTTATATATTAAATATATTTATATAACTAAAACATTAAATAAATTTATTAAATATTTAGGTATTAAAATATATATATATAATATATATATATATATATATATATATATATATATATATATATATATATATATATATATATATAATATTATATATATATATATAATGAATTAATAATTTAAATAAATAAATGGATTATTAACTAACCATTGATCTATTTTATATTTTACCTAGTTTAACTTAGCTCCATAAATATAATAGTAAATATGAAGAATAATGGTAATAGTAAGAAGAATATTAACATTAAATTATTTGAAGGAAGTTTGACTCGGGTCCTTGAGTCAAAAAGTAGTGGTTAGTCTTTTTAGCCGTTGGAGTCTCTGCTTAGACTATTTAACATGCTAAACTAGATTTGTATCTTCAACTTGTCCTCACGATGAACTACACTAGTTGGTTCGAAACGCGCTAACAAATGATTAATTATGTGATTTCGCCGAAAATTCTCTAAACAATGTTATGGATCATAGAAGTCTAAATTCCTTAAGAAGAGATTCTCTCGAAACAAAAATCCCGGATCAGATGGTTAAAGGAAGGAGAACGGAACACTAAATTTTTCCACGTCTCTACCATTCAACGTAGGATGTGTAACAATATTAGATTTCTCCTTAGCCCAACAGGAGAAAGACTAGAGGAGCATCAGGCCATAGAAGTTGAATTGGTCTCTCATCTCAAATCGTTGGTGTAGGAAGACCAGTCTGATAGGCGACCAACAATTAACAAAATCCTACAACATATACCAAAGCTAATCACGGAGGATCACAATCATCTTCTTCTTCGCCCTGTCACTATTTTGGAAGTTGAACAAGCTATCCTACAAAACAAGGAAGGTAAAGCTCGAGGACCTGATGGCTTCACCTTCAACTTCTTTCATCATTTCTGGGATTTGATCAAAGATGAGATCTGGCAATTAGTGGAGGAGTCCAGATCCATGCATTGGCTTCTCCCTTCTCTTAATGCCACTTTCATAAACCTGATCCCCAAGGAGGACCAAGTAGCCATGCCTAACAAATTCCGCCCCATTGCCCTCTGCAATGTCATCTACAATATCATCTCCAAAGTTATTGCCAACAAGTTAAAGTCGTTGCTTCCTTTGCTCATCTCACCTGAGAAAACTGTTTATGTAGAGGGGTGACAAATCCTGGATGGCATCATTCTCACTCATGAGATTATGCATTCGCTGAAGAAGACTAAAAAGCCAGGTATGCTCCTTACGATTGATTTATCAAAAGATTTTGACAAACTTAATTGGAATTTCATTCAACAGATGCTAGCAGCTTTTCGTTTTAGCACTCCTTGGATAAGATGGGTCATGAGCGTGATCTCCTCTTCCTTTTTCTCCATCCTGGTCAATGGTATCTGCTCTCATCCCTTCTCCCCCTCTTGTGGCATTCGCCAAGGTGATCCCCTCTCCCCCTTTCTCTTTGTGCTCATGGCAGAAGGGCTAGTTCGGACCATCTCTCATGCCCTTCATTCACATCAGCTTCGTGGCATCTCCATTCATGAGTACCCTGCTCATACCCACTAGAAATTTGTGGACGACACTATGCTGTTTGGTCATCCTTCCGCCCATGAAGCCTCCGCCTTCAAGAGCTTGCTCGATTTGTTTGCCAAAGCTTCAGGAATGATTGTCAATGCCTCTAAGTCGCAAATCTTCTTCTTTAACACTGCTATTCTCATTCAACATCGCATTGCTAGAATCCTCGGATTCTCCATTTCCAGGCTGCTTGTCAAGTACCTTAGAACCCCCTTGATTGTCTCAGTGCTCAAGTATTCTTCTTGGAGATCTCTCTTGGATAAACTCGAAGCTAGTTTATCCTCCTGGACCTTTCCCCCCCTTAACTTTCCTAGTAGACTTATTCTGGTCAAGTCTGTCCTTCAATCCATGCCACTCTATCTTTTCTCAGTCCTTGCAGCCCCGAAATGGGTCCTCAAGCAGATAAGATCTCTTCAGCGAAACTTCCTATGGGGAGAATTCAGACAGAACAGAAAATGGGCCTTGGTCAAGTGGAATATAATCTGCAAACCAAAGCTATTGGGGGGGCTATGCCTCCATGACCCTCAGCACAGTAACACTATCATGGGGGCTAAGGTGTGGTGGCAATGGCTATCCTCCCCCTCTTCCCCATGGGTGAAACTCTAGAATGCCAAATATGCCAAACATAGACCCCATTCAGAGCTCATTCTACTGTCTATTGCAGAAGCAGGATCTCTAATCTGGAATGCTACCAAAAAACACCATCTTCTTATTCAGGATCATAGTTTCTAGGAGGTCAACAGTGGCCGCACAACTAGGTTCTAGACAGACTCGTGGCATCAGCAACCCATGCTCCTCTCAACCGTCAAACTGCCCCTCTAGTATGATTTGATTGCTCCTCTGGAGGCCACAGTTCACCAATTCTGGGAGGAAAACCATGCTTAGGGATACAAGCATTGGAAAATGGCTGCAAGATGCTTGAACAACCAGCAAGTTCAGGCTCATCTAGCGCTCGAAGCAGAACTAATCTGCAGGAAAATTAGATACTCAGACAAGCAGGATATCCTTCGCTGGGGACACTCTCCCAAAGGCAAGTTCACAACTCACGAAGCCTATGCCCTGATGACCCAGACTCTTGAACCCCCTGACCCCATCTAGAAAGAGCTGTGGTCACTGTAGCATTGGCCCAAGGTTTCCTTGTTCCTATGGTTGCTTTGTCACAAGAAAATCCTCACATGGGACAATTTAATGAAAATACGCTTCACTGGGCCTTCCAAATGCCCCAACAGTAATAATCAAGAGGAGACCATTCAACATCTTATGCTGACTTGACCTTTGGCTACCTTCTTTTGGGAAAGTGTGAGCTCCAAGTGTAGAAGAGATGGTCAAAAATCTGAGGACTTAAATACTATCATTCGTAATTGGCCAGCTGCACCCTACTGGAGCAATACGCTCAACTCTCTCTGGAGGCACATTGCAGGTCTCGTCTTATGGCATATTTGGAAGGAGAGGAATAGACAGATTTTCAAGAACTAGTCTACCCCTCTGGAAATCCTCTCATTCAATTACTGCAGTAATCTCGAGGAAACATTAGCGCTACAAAAATGGCAGAAGGAATATTTCCCTATTCTGCCCCAGGAGCAACAAGTTTGGAACAATTGGAAGCTCAAGCTCAATCCAAATCCTGAGTCGATTGGTTGAAGAGTCTCAAAGGCAAATTCTAATGGAAAATGGGTCTCCCCTGCAGAGGGTGTCATAAAGCTCAACTTTGACGGAGCCTCCAAAGGTAATCCTGGGGAGGTAGGTTTTGGGGGAATTTTTCACAACCATAAAGGCGAACGCATGCTCGTTTACTATGGCTCTATGGGATGGGACATCAATAACTCTGCAGAACTAGAAGGTCTATGGCATGGTATGCAACTAGCCCAGCTCCATATTTTTTTCCCTATCGAGATTGAGGGCGACTTCAAAGTCATCATCAACATGATTAGTAAGATCCTCTCACGCTCCCTTTCCTCAAGAGTAGCAGACAGTTGGAGGCTCATGGTAAGATTGGAACTTATAGCTGAATGGCTGCAAGAGCATAGAGCCATCTACCTCAAGCACACTAGAAGATCTTGCAACAAAGTGGCAAATATGTTGACCAACAAAGGGATAATGAATGACCAGACCCTCTCTGCACGGCCCCTCCCCAGTCTCAATGATAGCAAACTCATTCAGTAATGCACTCAGTTGGTGCATCAGGACAACTTCATCGTGGATGCGAGTGGGCATTGACGTGATGGAGTTTACGATCTAGCAGTCGAGCGCGTGGCAAGCCCACTGGTTCACCGACGGAAGGCAGGTACTCACCTCTGGAACAATTAAGTCTATGGCAGTCACCCTACGTGACATTTATATTGGTGGGGAGGCCGAGACACCAAGAATTTCAACATGAAACCTCAAGCCCTTGTGAGCCCATCCTTAGTTGCGAATTTAGAAGCATTGATCTAGAATTGTGGTGCTCGGCTGGTCTCCATGTCAAGAGAGCTCTTGCCTATAGGTTCTCGCTGTTCGCTGGAAGCGGAAGTGCATAGCCTTCGCACCATGGTTGGAAAGTTCTGCCCGCTAGCCTCCTACATTAGTTTCATCCCTGGATATCATCACTCGCATAGCCCGTTTTGTTCTCAGCTCCTCCCTGCTCTATTCGGATTTCACCCCCACCTTCCTCTCTTGGGACCCTCTCTCATTTCCGTCGGCTCTCACGACTTCTGTGCTACAATTCCAAAGCTGAGGCACCGCATGAGCTACCGCAAGGGAGGCTCCAGGCCTAATCCCTCCCCTTCCCCTTCCTCTTACTCATCCCCCTCTCGTAATCCCAGTGAATGTGCACCCTGTTGTATTCGTGGATGTGGTCAAGCTCGTCACCTCCCTCCCTCCCCGTGGAATGTTACCCTCGCCTCTCACCATTACCTTGATCCTCGGCCTTCTTTAATTGCCTCTCCCCCATCTTCTGCGCCCCCTATCATCCCACATGCCTCCTCTTTTGTTCCGCCTGTTCCTCTGCCTGTAGATAATAATCACTCTCGCTTGGCTGATGACAACAACTCTGGCCCGCTCGAGAAAACTGTGACGACTGCAGGCAAGCGTGAAGCGGTGGATGACGCTCCTCAAAGGATTCCCGATCTAGATCCTGATGAAAGCAGCTTTGGCCAGCTCTAGAACACCAGGACGACTACAGGTGAGCGTGTAGCGGTGGATGACGCTTCTCAAACGGGTCCCAATCCATATCCTTATGACAAGGAAGGAGGGTGGTGCAGAATTGAAGAGGAATTGCCCTCCGATGACTATGGACTCTGTGCCTCTTCTTTTCCTCGCCATCATGTCTAGTCTTTTGAGCATTTTTCTAGTTTTGTCGCCTATGTATCTAAGTGTGTCTAAGCTGGTCTCTGTAGTTAAATTAGTTCTTAATCTATGTACGATTCAGTTTCCCTTGGTGGGCAGCTCAGTATTTTGGCTTACAGTTGTCAACTCAAGGATGGTTTCCTCTTGCGAGGCAGCATTCAAATGCTTCTTACGCCAGTTTCCCCTTGCGGCCAACTCAATTTTTGACATCTTGGTGACTGTATGGCAGCACTTTGATGCCTAGAACTCTCTGTACCATCTGTTACATTAATAAATTTAAGCTTACTTAGAAAAATAAAAAAATTGTAAACCCAAAGCAACAATGGTAAATAAAAATAGATTAATGTTATAAACCCAAGTTATAAAATAAGGGAATCCAAAACTTTTTTAATATCCCTCCATTCTTGGTGTCTTTTTATAATTTGTAAATAATGTTTTTTGGAGTGAGGAGGAAGTTCCTCTCCTCTGCAACTCACGAGATATCAACACTTTTGTAAGGATATTCTAAGCTACACATTGCCATTAAAAGTTCACGGTTATCAGAATTTTTTCTTTTCAAATCTAGATTTTGTAATTGGATGTGGGGCTTCCACTTTTGCAACCTTCTCCCTTTATTAGGAGATCTTATGATTTCATAAATATTATTGGAGATAAAATCAAGGGGAAAATCATAGAGAAGAGGTTTCATGAATTTGTATTTAAATACTTTTGTTTCAAATGGAAGTTTTATCTTTTTGATGAAAGACCTCCTTAAAATGATTTTCATGTTCAAGGCTAAGGTTTTATGTGAGGGTGAATGTTTTTTGGATTAGATATCTAGTTCATTAGCCTCATATATTTGTTGTTCTTTTTTTTCTTTTTTTCTGGTAGGCTCAATTGATATTTATGAGTAACTCTTTACTCATAAATCTACTATCAAAAATTTGATTTCAATTCTTTTGGCATGAAGTGAACTATTTTCTAGTTCTTGTGGTTAATCATTGAATGTTTTAATCTCTTTGAATATAGGATGTTTCATTATCACAGTATTAACTAGTAGAACTACTTGATTAACCCGAAATTAATGATTAGAGAGAGATATGTTAAAATCCAAATTAGTTAAATATCTTTCTCTCCATTGGCTTAGACCTACGTCTTCCTAATAGATAGAGGCTTAGGATTTCTTCCCTTTTTCTTGCATTCTTAAAATTAATTTGCAGTTATATTAATGGTTAAATTTCTAGAATTCCCCTTGCACGTGGGAAAACTTTAGTGTGGCTTGGATAAGCCCTCAAGTCAGCTTAAGGATTTCTTTCTTGTTTGTGCATGTTGAGAAATTTAGGGGCAACAACGTAGGGCCATTTGTCTTCTTTGGTAACTATTTGCAATGTCTTTTTACTTCACTTAATAAGCTTATTATTTTACATTTTATTGTTAGTGTTTTTCATGATCGAACAAATACCAAACCATAAATAAAAATAAAGAAAATGATAGAAGATATATGCCATCATCCAAGGCCAAAATATCTCCAACTATGAGACGAATACCAAAAATAAACACTATTCTTATAGCCTCTTCAATTGAATAATTCCAAAACCTAGATCCGTTACCAAAGAACCTCTCCAAGATCAAGTGAAAATTCTTCTTGAACGTATTTTCTTTCTTCGAAGTCACTACTAGTCAAAATGATTTATACACCTGTTTTTTTTTGCTTCTTCTTCAATTTTTGCCTCTTATTATAGGCCTCCAATTTTCATTCTACTTTCAATTTCAGAGATCCCACTCATTTGAGTTTTGGGGCAGATTTTTGAGGCTTCTCTCCTCGCTTGTCTTGGACTCTTCTTGTGAATTCAACTAGCATTTTTTTTCCTTGGGATATATTTTGGCTCCTTCAAGATATGCAATACCTAACCTTGAAATGTTATCTAGAGTCATACGTGTTATTAGATGAACGACCCAAAATAATACTAGAATACTTTAAACTTCTTCTCCTTCTCTTCGTTGCTTAAGAAAATTTCTTTAAACTTCTTCTCCTTCTCTTCACTGCTTAAGAAGCTTTCTTCCTTTCCTATTCACACTTCTCTCCTTTTTGTAGATATTTGTGGGATGATCTCTTGAGTAAGACCAAGCCCTCCTATATATAGCTTCATGTCCTATGATATTAGGGTGATGTGTCATCATTCCTAAGTCAACATGTCCTTCTAGATAGGCTTGTTTCTCCTTTTGGAGGTCGACTTGATGTAGCACTTTTGACCATGTCTTGGAGGGTCTTTTGACTCTAACATTGACTCAAATAAATTTCTTTAAAATATGTAACATTCCCCAAATGGGTCTTTCGTACATGATAATGATTTTAATAATTTTTTGATTCAATGACAAGCCCTATGAGCTCAAATGGGAGCTTGACCTAAAATAATTTTCCTTTAGCATGAAACTAATGCCTTAAGAACAACAATAATAAATGCATTTTTCTCATTAAATGAAATATATAAGCTCATTATTAAGAATTCCATTATCAATACTGAACTAGGTCCATATTTCAACACTCCCTCTTCACTATGAAGGTATTCATAATCCATATAAGGCACTTGGACATTCTTAATATAAATATTTATCGTAAGAAGAGTTAGATTGGTAACCCATCTATTTATCATCATATCATCCAACATTGTCACATAACAAGGCCTTGAATAATAGATATATCTCTCCATAAGGTGAGACCATTGATTTATAGGCACCTCCATTATTGTCTCTCAAGGAACATACCCCATTTGGTTGTTCATATGGTATGTCCTTCAAGGAATATTTTTATCTTGGATTCCTAGTCAAATAATATCAGTCCTCTGTGACTACTCTTGTCTTTGATGCCTGTTATAGAAATTTTTGGGCACTTCAACCCCAATCATAAATTTCTGTAAACTGAGGGCCCCTAAGTCCCTAAAAGTGTTGCTTCACTGCCTAAAGGAACAAGGTCAACTGATTACATCATCTCCCAAAAGTTATCAACATAAAACTACTCATAAATGGTCAAAACTGGACCATACTGAAAGCTCAATGTAGAGAGTGCGATGCATATCACCTTCCCAGTGTACAAGGTGCGATGCATACTGATTTTCTCCTCTGTAGGGTGCAATGGCCGGGAATAGAAAAATGGCAGGGACAAAAATGCGAGGTGGAAGATCATGGAATCTTCCAGAAGCTTCCTCTCTAACACTTGCCTCTCTATTTTTGACCAGGGATGAGTAAGAGATCATCATTCTCCAAGTGCAAGCAGGAACTATCAGAGAGAGGACACTAATCAAGATCCCAGAAGATGACTCACCTCTTTGTAATCATCTATATATGGATCCCTCATCACAGAGATCCAGAGGCTGGAATTTTGTATCTTATAGATAAGTTCTATTGGTTTTCTGGTGTACATTCACAGTGTTGGGTGATCTAAGCTTTGCTTGAGGTGAAGAAGGGCTTCTTAGTTGGAGGATGATGCTGGATCAGAGCACATGGTTGTAATCCTCTTGCTACTTTTCATTTGAATAAAGTTATTCTTGTTTCCTTCCATATTATTGTGTACTTATTTATATATGCATGTATATGGTTAATACACATCTGATCATGTATTATTTATGAATTTAGATCTTTGTTTCTTGGATAGTAGTATGTTGCTGTGATTCCACAGGTTCTTTTGCAGCTGGGTAGACAAAGAAGAAGCGCCGAAGCTCTATCAAGAAGGAGAGGAAATCAAGCGCAAGACTCAGGTTGGTCCTCTTGGTTCTCCTCTCGTCTATTTTCATAAAAGGAAACAATAGTAGACTTTGATTGTTTGTTTCTAAGATAGCCACCCATCTTAGTGGGAATAGCAACATCCGAGTGGACACTATTCCTGGATAACAATGATATATTGATATATTATAAGATTGTGCAAGAGCACACAGAACACCTAGTAGTAGTGTTAATACTATTGAGAGAGCATTAGTTGTATTCCAAGATTAGTAAGTGAAGTTCCCTACAAATATAATTTCATTACTTGGGACATGTTTTTTCCAATCAAGGCATAGTAGTGGATCCGAAAAAGATTAGATCTATCATGGAATGGGAAGCTCCTAGGAATGTGGATGAGGTCAGATCATTCATGGGGTTATTAGGTTATTACAAAAGGTTCATCAAGAAATTCTCACATATTTGATATCTTATTGCATCATTTTAGAGGAAAGGAAAGGAGTTTTAATGGACAAAGGAACGCAAAACCAATTTTGAGAAGTTGAAGAAGTTTCTTAGAAACACTCTAGCTGTAAAGATTGCATATTTAGATAAAGATTTTGTGTTATGCACATATTCATAAAAGAGAGGACTTGGCAGAGTCCTGATGCAAGAGGATAGGTGGTATGCTATGAGTTAAGGAAACTGAATGAGCATGAGCATAATTATGTGACTCATGTTCTTGAGTTGGCAATGATCATTCATGCATTAAAGATGTGGAGGCATATCTTCCTGGCAAGAGGTTTCTTTTCTATGAGTTATCACAATGGGCTAAGAAACTTGTTTGACCAACCTAATACGAATACTAGGAAAGCTAGATGGTTGGCCATGCTGAGTGATTTTGACTTAAAGATATGGTACATTAAGGGTAAGGATAATAAGGTAGATGCTCTTAGTAGAAGGGTGCACGTGAATCACATTGTAGTAGTGTTTCTTGTGGGTCAAGCTTGCAAGCGTGGATCTTGCAAAGAGAGAAATAGGATGACAAGTACCAAAAAGTTACAAACATGTTTCTATAACAAATTACAGGTGATTAGGATGTAGTTATTATCTCACAAAAAATGGTTTGGTGATATTTAGGGACATAATATATGTGCCAGAAAACAGTGAGATCAAGAAGCTTTACTTGAGGGAATTACATGTTAATCTATATTCAAGTTACTTGGGCTATTAGAAGACTCTGAAAGATTTGAATAATTTCTATTATTTTCCATTTCTAAAGAAATATGTGGCTGAGTTGATCGTAAGGTGTTTGAAATATTAGTAGGTGAAGGTAGAGTCTAAGCATCCAACTTGTTTATTGGCGCTGATTTGAATTCTAGAATTGAAATGGGAGGTAATTTCCATGGATTCCATTACATGTTTGTCAAAGACATATAGGCGACATGATTCCCTCATGGTTGCGATTCACACATTTACCAATGTAACTCACTTCACTCCTGTGAAGTCTATTAATTGAAATAGTGAGGTGGCTTAGGTCTTCATTAGGGAGATAGTGAGATTGCATGGTGTTCCTAAGAAGACCATATTAGCAAGAGATGCAAAGTTCACTTCCAGTTTTGGGAAGGTGTTGTCTACAAGTTTAGGGATAGAGTTGGATTTTATTGCAACCTATCATCTAAATATAGATGGATAGGCAGAGACGGTCAATATAATTCAGGTGGATATGTTAAGGATGTATGTTATGCACTAGTAAAGGAAGTGGGAAGAATATCTTCTACTGGTATATTTTTCTTATATTAATGTGTATTAGATTCCTTGAAGATGAGTTTATTTGAGTCACTTTATGGGAAAAGTTGCAATACTCATATCAACTAGAGTGATCCAATGAATAGGGTACTAATTGGACCAAACATATTGGCAGAGATGGAATAGGAAAAGTAGGTTATCAAGAAAAATCTAAAGGAAGCATATGATAGGCATAAGAGTTATGAAAATAAATAGAAGGAATTTAAGGAGCTTAAGATTTGAGAGTATGTGTACTTGTGCATGAAGCCCAAGAAGATCTCCTTCACGTTCATATCCTCTGCCGAATTGGAACCTTGGAACTGTGGGCCTTTCAATATCCTTGAGAGGATTGGACCAATGGCCTATAAACTTGCACTACCACCAATAATGAAATTCCATGACCTTTTCCATGTTTCATTGCTTAAAATATATGTGAGGGATGTTGATCATGTAATTGACTAGTCTATATTGCAAGTGGAGTAAGGAGGAAAATTCTATCTAGAACCACAATGCATATTGCAGCAGAAACAACTCATGCTATAGAATAGAGAAATCAAGAAAGTTAAAGTGCAATGGAAGCACCTTGGGCCTGATGAAGCTACATGGGAGATGCTTCATCATATGTGGGCTTTATGTCCTTCATTATTTGTTGGTTAAAGAAAATGAGTTTTGGTATATGTACATATATATGTATGTGGTTGTAAATACTGCAATGAGTTGTGATATACAGCTCCAATAAGTGGTATGAATATCATGTTGTCACATTTTTCATGTTGGTTTGGAATTGAATAAAGTTGTTATTGTCCATACTTAATCAAGCTAAGTTATAAAGCTCCATAAGCAATATGTTTTTCTTTCAGCAGTATCCTGGTCATAGGTGTCATAAAATACCAAGGACGGTATTTCCATAAGGGTAAGGGGTTTGTAACAATCCCAGGTGTTCATGTTGCTGGACCTGCCAACATGTTAGCGGATTTCCCCAGTAAGAAGTCCCAACTAGACCTCACACTGTTTGGTGTAGGATTCCCAGCAGTGGGTCATACAGTATCGCCTTGACCGCGATTGCCCGCAGAGGCAAGTAAGATGTCCCTGTTGGTAGAAAGGGTGTGACCTATGCAACAAGTCAAGGAAGGTGCATGAGTAGTTCTATGACATGGAGGATGAGGTGACTGCACCCCTTGGAAACCCGTGAATTCACAAAATTAAGAAGGAAACACACGAGAAAAGTTGCATCACAAACTGGAAGGAAAGTAAGCTAGCAATCCAAAGTGATGGTTAAATCAAAAACACATTTTAGTAAGATTCATATAGACTTATATAGGAAATCCATACATGCATGTGTAAGAAAACAGATACAGATATCATTTAGATTAAATAATATAGCTAAAATACAATACGACATATGCATGAAATATGCTAGCTCTATTATATTAAGAAGTGAAAGTTCTAGTCATATAATACAACCATGACCAATCACTAGTTACGACAGCAGAACATTACAATCATTGTTGCCTACTCCTCCAAAGAGATATACTAGCTTTGCATATTGGAGAAGTCAAGGCTCATTACAATACTCTCCAAGCTTTCTCTAAGATACTCCTATTGGAAGCGTGTCTCAGCAAAAGCCTCTAAAATGAGTTATGAGGTACTATATATAGAAAAGGGTGGGGTGGCCCTTCACATTCCCCTTTGTGACTATTCATCCAACCTCATGACTCTTCATCTACTCTATTACTGTTACATCCAACTATCGACACTTAAACTTCCACTTGAAAAGATGTTACATACAATCTACACATGTACCCATGTTAGACAAAATAGGCTTGAGAAAGCCATGCAATACATCACTATGACTTGGAAAACTGTGGGAAGACAAACTCTTTGACATGCCCACAGTGGTCGATAGTAGCGAAATGATGCCAAGCTTGATAGTCTGCGAGGGTGTCTGTGTACTCTATGGCAACATCTTTCTAGAAATGAACTCTTGCCTCTATAGAATCCGGGTACACTAATCGGGCTCCTCTGTCCAACTCGTCTAATAACATGTGCATAATTTCCTTGAGTGTAGACATACTAGCAACATACTAATGCATGGTTTATGCACTGGTCACAAAGTCTGCGCTGGTAGCTATGTGCATCAACTCATCAAAGTACGTGTCAAGCTCCAGTCAGGCTTGTGCCTTTTCCTTTTCCTCGATGAGTGTCCCAATAGATGGGATCACATGTGCATGCACAAAAACATCGATACTCTTGCATACCTATGCTTGGGAAGCCTACAAGATAGTGATGAGATGTGGGAGATCTTCATAATTCCATATCCGACTCTAGATGTGTGCCTTCATCTCTACGGATCTAGGCGCCATCATCTTGGGAAAGTGTAATAGGGCTCCCTTGTACCCCATCGTCCATGTTTGCATGTATTGAATAGAAGTATGTACATTTAACAAGATATGTGCTCTTCTAGCACATTCCTACTGCCAACCATTGAGATGGACAACTTCTATATGCAAGGTACCAAAATTGGAATACAATGATCGCATGATTGTCTCAAGGGGCAACACTTCATCTAGTATCACCTTCTTCAAGTCTTCTCGGGTGGATGCTGCAACTAGTTCTCCTGCTTGCTTCGTCGTCTGTAACTCCTTAGCCATTCACTCATTCTCAGGTATCAAGAAGCGTTCACTAGAGCTAGATGTGGCTTCGATATATGTTATGGTATCATTGGCCAATGTTGTTGGATGCTTCTGCATGTTAGACGCAATCACTCGGTCCTCACTCTGTGTCGGATATGTGTGATCATTGTTGATTTGATGGGCCCTGACCTAGGTTCAACATTAGTCAACGAAGCAAATCCCTACACTACTGTCCCTTTCGGCATCAACCGGTGGAGTGTGGAATGAAGTCTCACCCAAAGTAGTATGTGGGGATGCACGAACCAAGTTTCTGCACCTTGAGATGATCGTGATGTCGGTCTATACTTTCTAATCCTTCCTTCATTCAAATTGACAAGCCTTCAAGGCTTATCGATATTCCTCTTCTTCTTTCCTTCATTACCTCAATGAAGGCACTCAACTGATCTTTGTGTAGTTGTGACCTAAGGTCTAGGAACTTATGCACCTTTGTGACTGCATTACTGTATAAGTTCCCAAGTTATCTTAAGTGTTTTCCTATTCTACCATGCATTTACAGTTACCTTAGCATAAACCTTTACTCTTGTTTGCATTCAGTTAACATATATAATCAAATACATTCATGCATCAAATAAGCATTATAATGTAAACCCATATCGTAACATAATATAATTAGATGCATTAAATAGAGATAAAATTCACAGTGGTTGCAAGATACATCTCTTTATTGATATATCAAGTTCAGTACAAACTCTATCTGCCCTGCGCACATAGCTGCAGAGGTCTGTGCACTCAGCTGCAGACTTCCACCCTAGGCCTCTATTCACTCAGCTCCAAAGCCTCTACCTATGCCAAAAATTGAGAACACTTAGAACTTCTTACCCAAAATCCCTCCTCTTGTGTCTACTCTCCCCTTAGACTCTCCTAATACTCCATTTTTATACAATCCCATGGTCCGTAGACCATGGGTAGATCTTTATAGTCGACATGATACTTAACAAAACAAGGGTAGACAACCATTTGACCTCTTCATGATCCATGAACAAAAAATGCAGAGACTTTACATCTCTATTACAAAATTTGGGCCTTCTACCCCAAACATGGGCTTTTAGCCCAAAAACTAGCTCTTGTGAGAACCCTTTCCCAACAAGACCCCAACAAAAACATGGTGACTCACCCTTGAGTCACTCTGCAGGTGCAGAGATCTTGGCGTGAAGACCCCCCAGCTCAACCTATATGACTACTACCTCCACGGTGCATTGCACGGCCACCTACTTTATTTCCTCGACTAGCTGCTTTATTGCTGGCCCTGCCCTATCAGGCCGAAGCTTATGCTTAGTCTCCTGTAAACTAGCCAGCTTGCCTTCAATGGAGGTCGTGATCAAGTATGCCTTGTCCAACCAAGGCTTAAACCATGTCGTCATCATTGCCTCTTTTTGTTGAGCTGCATATACCTACTCCTTCAATGCCTTGGCCTCCTGTAGCTTTGCGAGTCTGTGTGTGAGGGAAATAGTACGCGCTTTCCCTTTTACCTCATCGTAGAGCTGCTGCAGTGCTCACACCTCTGTTTCTGGCCTCTACATAGTAGGGTTTTCTTGTAGGCTGGTTAGTATCTTGAATGACTATTCAGAAAGCATTATGTAGTTTTCCACTGCACTTTCTACTATTTCTATTGCCTCCATGATAGCAGTCACATGCTGCTCATTGACTTTCAGTGGAGTCGAAGGCTGGGCCCTCAACTGCAATTCTACAATTTGGAAGTTTAGCTCCAACTGAACCTTTTCAAATTTTGTGTGGGCATCACGCATCGCTGTAGCGAGTTTTCGAATGTGCACATCTACCAACTCATCTACAAGAATGGCCAACTTTTGGACCATTCGCCATGTTTCCTCCACGGCCTTAGTCATGCACTGATTCGTGTCAGTGAGTTCCATCATGGATGCGATGGTGAAGTCTCGCTACATTCCCATTTGAGTATTGTTGATATTATGCTTGCTGAACACTTGAAAAATAAGCTGTTCATGGGCGCTGAGCTCCGTGATCACCCTATCCTGCAGAAGGTGGAGTGCCATCCTAGGAAGCACTATGAAGTTCAAATCCAGTACCTTGAGTGTGCTGACGGTGGGCTTGTCAACTTAGGTCTCTATCGTCAGTGCCCCATCTAGAAAAAATATGGATCAGGAGTCCTTCGAATGCAGCATCTCGATGGCTTCAGAAGTACTGATGCCCAAACTGGATGCTACCTCGGTCTATGTTATTCAAATATGGAGCTCTCATAGATTCACCTGAATGGCCCCCAACACCTAATGCTTCTACTGCTGAAACTACTGCAGTAGTTCTGCGATGGCATCCTGCAAGGTATACACAATGTCATTCATATCACCCTCTGTTAGGATGATAGAGTCCATGGACGTCTTGCTTGCCTTTGACATGTTCTGTGGCCCTACTTTTTCTTGTCCCCTTGGATGCTTGATATGGAATGGAGGTGTGTGCAGGTCCACTCCTCCCTGTTCCATCGGATCATTCTCTTCTTCCTCTTGTTCTGGGGAGGGTGACTTCTCTATGTTTTATCGGGAATAGTGTCCACTTGGAGCTGTTATTCCCACTAAGACTGGTAGCTATCTTAGAAACAAACAAGTTAAAAGCTACTTTTTCTTTCCTTTATGAGAAGTAGATAAGAGGGCAACAAAGGACACCAACCTCAGTCTTGCACTTGGTTCCTTTCCTTTTTGACAGATCTTCACCACTTCCTCTTCGTCTACCCAGCTTCAAAGAGCAGCTGTGGAATCAAAGCAACATAATACTCTCGAACAATAGAGATCTACAGTCATAAACAATACAGGACCAGATATGTATTGACCACACAAATGCGTATACAATCAATCATAAAAGAATGTGGAGGAAAACTTGAATAACTTTATTAATATTAAGAATAGAGAAGAGGATTACAACCAATTGTTCTGACCCAGCATCATCCTCCAGCAAGAAAGCCCTTCTTCACCTCATGTAAAGCTTAGATCACCCAACACTATGATGTTACACCAAGAAACCAACATCACTTCTCTACAAAATACAAGATTCCAGCCCCTGGATTTCTATGATGAGGGATGCATCTATAGATGATTGTAGGGGGGTGACTCAGCTTCTGGGTTTTTGATTAGTGTCTTCTCTCTGATAGTTCTTGATTCCACTTGGAGATTGATGATATCGTACTCATCCCTGGGCGAATTCAGAGAGGCAAGTGTTAGAGAAGAAGTTTCTGGAAGATTCTATGATCCTCCACCTCGCAAACTGTCTCTTCCATTTGTCCATTCTCACCCATCACACCCTACAAAAGGGCTTTCCAGTATGCATCACACCCTTTACACTGAGTAGGTGATATGCGTTTCACCCTCTGCACTGGGCATTCTGCATGGTCCAGTTTTGAGTAGTTCTGAGCAGTTTTCTATGGAGAACTTCTGGGAGATGATGTAATTAGCTGACCTTGTTCCTTTAGGGAGTGAAGCAACACTTTTAGGGGTTGAAATGCCCAAAAATATCTATAACAGTTGCCCCCTAAAGCATGAGGTCGTTAATATTTTAATGTCGTGTGAAATGCTTTATCATGAGGATCCAAATTTTTTTGAAGCTGGAAGGCGACCTGTAATAAGATACAATACAATACAATATCTTCATAATACTTTTCATGATCTAGTTGAGGGGGGCATTCCCATGCTCGACCTTATAAATTCATTTTCATGTACATAAGACAGACAACCATCTGAGTAGCAGACTGATGATTCGGATGGAGTCATCATCCTTTGATTTGGATGATCATCTATTCGGCAATGATGTACATTTGATGTCTTTATATTCCTGAATATATCGCAGCCCAGATGGATGAAACTAGATCTAGGGTCTTCAAAACTCATTCAATCTTCACTCAGAGTACAAGTCGATCCATGTGAAATATGTTCTGGAGTCGAACATGGAAAGACATCGCCTAATTACCAGCCAATGATGTAAGCTATTAATAGGTGCAAGAGGAATCACCAATAATGACAATGATCCTAAAGGTACTATAGTACAATTCACGTGGTGTGAAAAAGGGAATTCGCGTCGAACACCACGCAAAATCTCTCGGTCGAAGGCCATTGATGTAAACGTGTCACAGAAAGTGAGAAACTTGTGATTGAGGTATGCAAGCTTCAAAGTACTGAAAGGGATTATTCCTAGGTCAACTTCTTATATAATGAACTGATGTCAACAAGAAGTGACCCGTCATAGGAGGGCCTTAATGAATCCCACATCTGTGACACGGAATGGAGAAAATGATTTTGGAGGTGAAAATGATCTAATGATACAGGGTTCAGGGTGGTGGTCATGAAAGAATGGAGCGTAAATGTATTGCAGCGGATGAGACACAGGTCAATACTCTGAGCGACTTCTCTTGAACATACCGGTGACACTGAAAATGGATTGGTAGCATTAACCCCAAAGATGGATGGTGTGACGAACCAATGGTGATATGACCGGTGAACAAAATAACCCAACCCGACTCGGACGGAGTGAAAGTGTCATGTTCAAGAGCGACTTGCTACCAATAAAGTTTCTTCAAGTTTTCTACCAAATTTTCCCCAGTCATTGCTGACCAGTACCTCTTTATTTTTATCAAGCTTGAGGAGGATAACATATGCTTGTTCTATAATCCTCCCTTCGGGCGAACCCGTCGCTATGTTTTAACGAGCCTAGGGATAGTGAAACTCATTCTCGTCCATTTGGACAAGTTTGTCGCTATTGGTTTTAATGAGTTTAATGACAGCGACAACTCGGTCTTTTTTCATTTTTGGAGAGTCTGAAAAGGGACGAAAAGGAAACTCCAATGATTATTTTTCGTCATATAATACCTTAAGTCCGAAAAAGCATAAAATAATACGAAAGGGATGAATTTTTTATAGTTTTAATGAGCCGAACAAGAGAAGCACTCGATATTTTTGTGTAATAATCCCTCAGGTCCAAAAGGATTAAAATCTAGAGGAGGGATAGCACTTCCGATGACTTTAATGAGCCGGAGAGGCCAATCGCTCGACAATATTTTCATATTTTACAAGTCAGGTGAAAAGAGCTTAAAGGAGACTCATTTTTTGAGGAACGAGTGATAATTTCGGGTAGTAGTTGATTCCAGGTAAGGTTTGGAATTTTCCAATGACGGCGGTGGCACAAGGATGGTTAGCAAAATCATTCATCGCAGCTATTCCTCAAAGGGGTAAACAATCAAATGGAGGCGTATGATCGGCGAAAAAAGTGGAGGTGATGATGAGAACACGACCAACGCTTAAAAGCTGATGATAATGCATTCACAGTTTATTTACCAGAAATTGGTTCATTTTTTAATGAGCTTAAACTTTGGGGGAAACATTTTCTCATTGCTTATGTTTAATTTTTAACGACCTTGAACTCCACGTAAAAACTACTCGTGATAATGGTAATTGATTATTTTATTCACCGTTAGCACTTTGTTCTTTCAATGGTCATACTAACTATTCAATTGCTTCATCAAACCAATTAGAAATTAAAACATATGCATGATAAAAGAGTTAAAAACAGTAATACCTTACTCGAATTACGTGAACAGTAATTTAGAAGTGACTTTTACCTCTCATTTTACCATTTCATTTGAACTTGGTTTGTTGGAGCTCTGGAGGTATTTTTCCTCCCTGATTTTCACTAGTTGATTCCAGGAGATTCTATGGATGATTCTTGGCGTTGTCTAGACTAGGTAGGAGCCAAACCTCTTCTCTTTAGTTGCATTCTTTCCTTTTTGAATTCTGAGCATGTTTCCTTGCTGTGCTGAGTCTCCGGGGTTTTGAACAACTCACCTTGGCCCCATCGCACCCTTCCTATATCGAAAGGTGCGATGCATATTGGTCTTATAAGTGGTCGGTCAGTATGCATCACTCCCAGCACACTGCTCGGGTGCGATGGGCGCAAGGAGGGAAACTTTTACACTGCTTTCCATGGAATTTTTTCCTGTTTCTGCCAAATCAGGACCCTGACTCTTCTCTTCTTTTTTTTTCAGAGATTTATTGCAACAAAATGGTTGTTACATGGTGAGAATGCGGGCATGAAGAGGAGGAAACGGTTGCTTTACATGATCCGGGTACGGTAAGTGCACTGCAGAGCTGTGGCCTACTGAAGTTTTTCCGCATCTCCAGCATGAGGCAACAAATCAACTTGTTTCAATATTTCCTCGATGCCTGGGATCCTACCAACCAGGTGTTCCATATCAGGGGCAAATCTATCCCCTTGACTGTCGTGGACATCTATTTTTTAACTGGTTTATCGAGGCATGGTGCCCCTCTCTCATTATCAGGTTCTTCCTGCGGGGGTGAATCCGTGAGAGAGTACATTCACCGGCACTACAGACAGGGATCTCAACCGAGTATAGACGGCAAGATCAACATCCGAGATGTCACTGACCAGCCCTTGAGGACCATTCTGTTCACTTTTTCTAGACTGGCTGGTAGTGCGGCTCTTCATATAGTTAACATGTCTTATATGCAGTACGCCTTGAAATGCCTTGAACCAAAGGTGTTCAACTGGTGTGATGCAGTACTCTCTATGATGAAAGAACAACTGACCAAGGTGAAAAGTGGAAGACCCAAGAATTTTATCTATGACTCTATTTTGACCACTTTTTCTTTGGAGAAGATCCCACTGATGCAGCCGCAATACATCTCACTTGGTTTACTTCCACTGACTGAGCCACGGATGCAGAGATGGGTCGACCTCATGTCTTGACATACTGGCCAGCCTTAGATATCCTTCTCTGGTACCTTCTTTGAGTTTTTCGACTGTCAGGAGATGGTTTACGCCAAGTTTCCATATGCTGGCATGGATTTCCGGGGTGACCCGGATTCGGTGCTGCCGGCTCGTGAGCAGTGGGGTGTTATGGGTAAATTCTCTAACCATATCTCTGTTTATTGTTTTTATAATTTTCTTATGGTTTCTTTGATCAAGACTAATCAAAACTCATGTGCTCATGCAGATATTGGACCAGTTCGACCAGCAGTACGCTGGAGAGAACCAGTTGTCGCTCTGATAGGAGAGGCTATGGGGAGAGCCATCCTCCGCGACCTTGATGTGGCCGAGACTCTTTCAGCATTACAGGATCAGTTCGAGGGTCTCAGCCTTGGTATTTCGGATGTGAGGATCGACAAGCTAACTCTGCGGTTGCAACGACATACTACTGGCGTGTCGAGTCAATGGACTAGGCTTTTGCACATGATTGCACAGGCGATGACTTGTTATCACTAGCATCATTAGACTAGGGTTCCCCCTAGCATTTTGAGTTTTGGGTCATTTGACCGATTTTGTCTTGGTTACAGAACATTATGTGTAAACCACAAACAATTATCTATATATATATATATATTATTTATATATTATATATATTATATATATATATATATATATATACTTATATATATAGATATATATAATATATATATATATAATTATTTTGGAGCTTTATTTTGGTTAAGTTACATGATCCTGTTGCAAATATTGATGTGATGCTTCTTTTTATAAATGTTGAAAATGTTTATCTAACACATAATTTTCTAATGAGTCCATTAATGTGTTTAAATTTCTGGAAATATGTTGATATTAAATGAAATTGAACTGTCTTTCCAAAATCTTGACCCTTAGGAACATGCGATAGATAGTTGTATTCCATACAGAGTAGATACCGGTGAGTTGTAGAATGATGAGTTGTGAGTCTAGCCTAATGACAAGTCAGCATATGCCATGTGAAATGGAATTAGAGAGGAGTTATATCAATGCACTGTATTCAGCTATATTGTTCATCGACTGACCAACTCACCGCTGGGATTGAAGATCACCCAGGTCGCAGAAGATAGGTTCCGCGAACTACGACTCGCTTCATCGGCATATCCAACAAATGATTCCAATAGATTTGACATCTGCAACAAATGCAAAAAGTGGATTACCCAACCAAAACAATTACCCTTAGTGAAAACAAAAATGTAACAAAAGCATAAGGATTACTATGCTGAATTAAGCATAGTAACGCTTGAGGTACAACCCGTTGCAGGGTTGCGCCAGTGGAATCTCATCATAATCCATCAACTTGTAGGCTCCTGTTTGGTCAATTTAGTGATGTCTAAATTGCAACTTTTAAATGTCAACTCGGGGCTCGTAAGCTGATGAAGTGAGGTGTACTGTATGTACTTAGGCAACTATTTCTTAAGCTTTTGTCGTTTTTAACTTTTTAAGTTTGTTTTCAAGTATATCTCTTAATGTGGTGTGACGAAATAAAGTGAGTGAAGTGTGTGAGATTGTGATGTGCTTATTAAAACTCAAAATCAAGTGAGTGAAGTGTGTGAGATTGTGATGTGCTTTTCACAGCTTAAAAGTACTCTACAAGAAAGCTTGAAATGAAATCAATGCTTAAAGGAAAGTAAAGGCTTCAAATAAAAGACTAATGACATTGGCCCAGTGCCTCTGTTGCTGCAAGGAAATGAAAATGAAATCTATGTCAAATAACAACTAAGCAATGTGAAACTAAAGTAAATCTATCTAAAAGAAAGACTAGTCACAAATACTTTAACTTCTTCTTAACCTCTTGCCTTTTAACTGAATGTATCATGTGATAAAAAATTAAAAACAAATCAAGCAATTGTGAGTTTCTGAACAACTAAACCAAGCTTCATTAAGTGATGTTTTGGTCCTCAATAAAGATATTAAGTTATAAAGAAGAGAGCATCAATAGATAAGCAACTTGATATCTACAAACAAAAAAAACAAATATGCAAATTGACTAAATGATAATGATGAAATAAAGGCTGCAAAACAAAGAAGGTCAGTAACATAGACAAGATGATCACACATGTCACTAGTTGTGCAAAATAAAAGCATAAAACTGTCCCGGGCACGCCTAAGAAACCTGCAGAACACACTGATCAGTCATGAAAAAGAGCAGAAATGTAAACAAGTAGAAATTGAAATGTATGTACAACTATCTAAAACACAGCAACTAAAGGCATTATATACATGAAATAAGAAAACGAAATGCGAGAAACTAAAAACACTGTACAGGCCTTTAGTAAACAGGGGCCCTCTGCCTACTCCAGCCGTTTCAAAGATCAATCACACGCGTAAATGGAATAACAGTATTCTCATGTATTGCGCATAAAATAGGAAAATACAGTGGGAGTTCAAAGGTACAAAAACATCAGCTAACAACTAACTTGTCAAGCGTTCAAAGACGCTTTATTTATAATTGCAGAAGGTGAACTAACTTAACGAAATCTAAGTAATTTGAACAGCTGAATTGAAACACGTAGTCCTGCTACGTCCTCGGATCTAGGCAATGGTCATCGTGGGCATTCAATCCGCTGTTGGATTATGTCTCCCACTACTTTCATAACTGAGGACGATGCCACCTATTCCTCACGCGCTCTAAAACAGAACACGCAGAGCCGTGCCACCACCAATGACCTTTGTTTGACCGAAGTTGCCTCCTCGTTGACCACGGGTTTGGATGACTAGTTTGGATAATCTGGAGGGACACACACCATGTCCTTGGTTCCACGAACTTGCCCATGTGGCTCTTCTTCCTAGAGGACACTTGGAACATAGATTTTAATAAAACAACTGCGGAATCCGGGGTTGGTTGCAGAAACCGGGATCAGCTGCGGAAAACCCTTTGTAAACCCTGTATGAGCTGTGGAACACAGCACCTCAGACCAAAATTCTAAACCAAACACAGTCATTAACATAATTAGAAAACCATGTAAAAAGTCCTAAAATACAACGATTTGAGCAAATTGATGGAGGGAATGAGTGGAAAAATAGGGGAATGAATAGGAAAAAGAGGTTGGGAGGATGTGTAAACGAGTGTAGGTTTGAGGCTCAACATACCCCCACTGTGAAGGTGTTTCATGTCCTCATGCAACCAATACTTTATCATTGCTTTTAATCCATGTGCTCAGATGCTTCTGCCAAAACATCTAGCCTTCTTCTGTTTCTCCTTCTTGCCAAAATTGCCCTTGGTTTCTTGACTAAACATCTGAACCTCAAATTGATTAATGCCCTGCTGAGTTTCTTACATTTCCCTTTCAATTTTCTGTTCTTTTTCTGCCAAAGTCCCAAGTGAAGCATTTTATTGTCATGGACCATTTTGTCCACTTTGCTTTGTTCTTTCAATGCTTCATTTTCTTGTTTAATATGTCCGTTCAAGACTTCCAGTTCAAACACCTCCTGTTTTAAAGATTTGACCTATTCATCAAGTGGCACTATAGTGCTTGGACCAGCAACTGATTGCTCCAAGGCCTCCAAATAATCATATAACTCGTACTGGTTAGGGTCAATCTCAGGTGTCCTTCTTGGGCTATGTTCAAAATTAATTTCTGTTTGAGGTTATATTTGAAATGGACTCTCCTCACATGGAGGAGTGGACTCAAGGCCAAGATGAGCTGGAGTCTTTTCAGGTGTAGTTTCTCCCAAATCAATGAAATGTGACTGTTTTCCTTTAGTCACACTCATCTTTCCCTTCAGCCTACTGCTTCTTCTCACTTGTACATTAGTGCTCTTTTGCTGGGCACTCTGTTTCTCTTTATGTTTTCTCTTTAAGAGGGCAGTGGCTTGAAGTTGTGCTAATCTATCAGCCAAGGTTGGGGAGTCTTCTTCTACTGAAGGTTCAAGTGATGGTGATGGTTCATGAGCAATTGTCTTCCCTTTATTCTTTTTCCAGTTTCTCTTCTTCCTGGGTAGTTTCCTGAGTTTGCATAATAGGTGGGTCCTGGACAGAAACATCATTTTTCGTTCTCCTACTTCCTTTTGGGATTTTAGGAGGACTACTAGCGGAAGCTTCAGTCACTTCTTGAAAATGATTCTTGACCAAAAACTTTTCCCATGTAACCTTGTGATTTTTCAATTGTTCTTCTATGAGAATTCTAATGAGGCCGTGATGATATAAATGGGGTTCAATGTGGCCTACATTCTTTTGGGCAGTGGAACTCATTTTCTTTAGGCTTCTTAGCAAAAAGTAGGGTAGATTAATGGCATGTCCTTCCATAAAATTCATCATAATCCTTGCATGGTACATATACATGGTACCGAAGCGGCCCTCACATGTAATAAAATTTTGAACAAGCAATAGCAAAGCAGTCCATTATTCTTTGATTATATGCACGGGAATCCCTTTAGTAAATATTGAAGTATCCATACCTGGGTTCTTGAGCATATTCTTCCACGTCTGATCTTCCACCCCTCTGTTCTTGAACCATCTATCTCCCACCTGAGGTAGACTGGTTGTTGTGGCTATTGTATTCTCTGTTATTGTAAACTTCAGGTCCCCTACTTCCACGGTATTTCCATTGAAGGACCGAGCAAATGCCTTCGTTACCTCTTTGTCATATCCTCTGAATTTTTCAATGAGCTTTAACCATTTTGCTTTTTTCAGTGCCTCTTTTGTTTGAGGATATCCTTCTAAATATTTCAGACCTTCGGGTTTAGCTCTAAGCAGCTTTCCCATCTTCGGCTTTCACTCTTCGGCTGAAATTTTGACTGTATATGACTGCTCAGGGAGGATGCTTAACGGAAAAATGGATGAATTACGGCTGTACATGAGATAGATGTAATGCAAAGTGTTTTATAGACTGTAGGTGGGGTTTGGAACAGAGCTGTGGAGTTTACAGCGGAAATGGGAGTGAAAATGGTGTGCATATGAGGGTGTAAAACACGAGAATGAATTCAAATGCATGCAGAAGTGGAGTGATAAGGGTATGGCATAACGGCCGAATTCTTTAGAGCCAAGTGGCTTCACACACGTATCAGTATTGGCTGCAGAAATCATGTAGTGAAGAGACGTAGTGTAATAGGTCACTTCCTTGTACGGCCAATAAATGAAACAATAGTCCCATTTCGAGTTTAAATTAATGGTGATCATGGGACCGTTGGAAGGGTATGAGGTGGATGAAGGATTATCGTGGAGGAGAAGTGTGATGATCTTTGCCAAATCATTGCATTTAGTGGCTCTTCCACGATTTAATAATTATGCATAAAATGACATTAAATTGTTGTTTGGAAAAGATTTTGATCATACCTTCATGAGTTTACCATTTTTTGATTAAGGTTGCTGATCCATTATTGCTGTCTGATCTTGCAGGTGCCTCATATCCTTGCTTCCCTTGGTGATGATAATGTGAACCTTTGACTGAGATTTTCCTTTAGAAATAGAGTGTTGTTAGCTGTAGAGACAAAGTCATTTCTAGCTACGGAAACTGGTGCGAGCTGCGGAAACAGTTTCCAGCTGTGGAAACTAAGACATCTCCCTTTTTAACTGCACAAAGTTAGTTAGGAAAAGACTAACTAAATGGAAATAATCCTAAAAAGGATTTTTATTACTGATATGAAATGGAATGAAGTGAAATGGAATGAAAAATATGGAGTGAAGCGAAATGGAATAAAGATGGAATGATGATGGAAAGAGAGAGATTTTTTTTTTGGAAAATATTGAGTGTCAGGTGTCCCTGATTTTCACCCCATATTTTCTGTATAAGACCGCCAATCTAAGATTGGTTTTCAGGCTTATACACACACATATATTTTATTTTTCTTTTATTTTTTCATTTTTTTTTCTTTTTTTTTTCAATTCAGAAGAAACAAGATTAGGCCGATGGAGGAGAAGAATTCTTCTCCACTAGCCTCATTGCAGAATTTTCTTGAAACATTTTGACAAAGTCCTCTTTTGAGAGTGGCTTATGATAAACTTTCAATCAGTGGCCATCCACAATGAGAGGAGTTTGAAACTCATCAATAGTCTTGATTCGAACTGCTCCATTGTTAAAGACTTCATCAATCTCATATGACCCAAGCCAATGAGTTTGAAATTTTCCTTTGAAGTCTTTGAATTTTGAGTCAAACAGTAACGCCCAATCTCCCTTTTAAAACTTCTTTTCTTTGATATACCAGTCATGCCACTTAGTTCTTTGGTGCTGAATTAGGTCGGTCCTTAAAATTGCATCTTGTCTTATTTCATCTAGCTCATGTATCTGCTCCATTCTGTGCTTTTGGGATTCTGATAGACTCATCCCCAGTTGAACTGCCATGTTGAAGGTCTTGATTTGAAACTCAATGGGGAGCAAGACTTCTTTGCCATAAACAAGTTCATAGGGAGAATGTCCTGTTGTGTTCCTCCATGTAGTTCTATAGCCCATAAGGCTTCAGGAAGCCTTTCTGCCCAATCTCTTCTATGGAGATGAACAGTTTTGGTGATGATGCTCTCAAGAACTTTGTTTGTAGATTCCACTTGACCATTTGCTTGCGGATGGTATGGAGTAGATTTTCTATGCTTGATATTTTATTCCTCCATCAGCTTCTCCATCAATTTAGATGTAAATTGACTTCCATGATCTGTCACAATTTCTCTTGGGACACCAAAACAAGTAAAAATATCCTCAAAAAGAAATTGAATAACTGAATTTTCAGTGGCAGAAGGCAATGCCTTGGCTT
>APFE030928246.1:0-16720 GCA_000404065.3 Pinus taeda | reverse complement strand
ATGCAAAGACAGAGTCTTTAGATACAAATCTAGTGCAAGCATATGATGATCCACATCCAAGCCCAGATCAGTCTTCCAGCAGTGAATCCACTTCCCCTGTCATAAATCAGAGAACAAGGAGTTTAAGTGAGGTATATGCACAAGACCACCTAGCTGCTCGAAATGGTCTTGTGGGAGATAATTCTGATCCGCAGAGGACTAGATCAGAGTTTATTGAGCCTCCTCTTGCTCTCACTGCCACTGAACCAACGCCATCCCAGCATTGTCATTTGGTCCAGTCTTTTG
Organism: Pinus taeda; assembly: GCA_000404065.3. Classification (NCBI taxonomy): domain Eukaryota; kingdom Viridiplantae; phylum Streptophyta; class Pinopsida; order Pinales; family Pinaceae; genus Pinus; species Pinus taeda. Next base: position 16,435 of record APFE030928246.1, on the reverse strand, counting down.
ACCTGCAGTCTTATGTTGAGGTTGCTGGGCATCCCTCTTAGGAGTCCGCCATGGAGGAGTATAACTCCCTCCTCAAGAACCAGACTTGGGATATGGTCCCCCTTCCTTCAGGAAGGAAACTTATCTGATGCAAATGGGTCTATAGGACCAAGAGTGCTGCAGATGGGCAAATCACCAGACAGAAAGCCAGACTAGTAGCCAAAGGCTTCCAACAAGAGCATGTCATTGATTATGATGAGACCTTTGCTCCAGTAGCAAATATGGATTCCATACGCCTTGCACTTGCCATTGCAGCTGCCCAGGGGTGGGAAGTACATCAAATGGATGTGAAGAATGCCTTTCTTCACGGAGACCTATCTGAGGAGATCTACATGGAGCAACCACATGGTTTCATTCAGGATTCATCTTTGGTATGCAACTGAAGAAGTCTCTCTACGACCTTAAGCAGGCCCCGAGAGCTTGGTATGTGAAGATGATTCTTTTCTCTTATCACAAAACTTCGAAAGATGTAAGTCTGACACAAATGTTTACATGCTCAGGACACATGATTCTCTTCTTATCTTAGTTTTGTATGTGGATGATCTCCTAATCACCGGTAGCTCGGCTTCAGCCATTGTTGCAGTCAAGAGGGCCTTGCATGATAAGTTATTGATGATGGACATGGGTCCATTACACTTCTTTCTTGATCTTGAGATCAGCTAGGATGCCACAGGCATCAAACTCTCTTAGGCTAAGTATGCACGGGATCTCCTTGAGAGATTTCACATGACTAACTACAAGCTAGCACTGACTCCTTTTCTCTCTCGGGTCCACCTTGAGAATGGAGGTGACACTCAATTAGTTGACAATACTCTCTACTGACAACTAGTGGGGAGCTTACTGTACCTCCCCCACTCCATACCAGATCTCTCATATGCAGTAGGGGAAGTTTCCAGATACATGCAGGAGTTGCAAGAGCTACACTGGAATGTTGCCAAGCGCATCCTCCGATATGTGCAAGGCACCATCAGCTTCGATATTCACTATGCAGTAGGTACTGCATTGAATCTCCTTAGCTTCACAGATTCTGATTGGGTGGACAACAACATTGATCACAAGTCCACCTCCGACATTCACTCAGTCTAAGGTATAGCACTATCTGTTGGTCTAGCATGAAGCAAGCTGCTATTGCTCTCTCTTCAACTGAGGCTGAGTACAGAGGAGTAGTCAACCTCACCATTCAGACTCTGTGGCTACAACACTTCCTCATTGAGTTGGGCATCCAGTTCCACCAGCCCACTGTCATTTGGTTTGACAACCAGAGCACTCTCAAATTCTGCAAGGATCTAGTACAGCAGCAGCTGATGAAGCACATAGAGATCCATATGCACTACATCAGAGACTTAGTAGATGATCAGGTCATTGATTTGTAGTTCTGTCCTTCAGCAGAACAGACTGTAGACATCTTGACCAAGACATTCATTGAGCAAAAGTTTCACTCTGTACGCGATCGTCTTGGAATGAAGGACACAGTTGCTTAGCAAATGTATTTTCTTCCTCTTTTCTTTTGATTACATTTTATTTTGAGGGGGGGGGGGGGGGGTTTCCCATGAGGTTTTCCCTCTTTCCTCAATTTTAGTACAAGTTGCACTGCTTTTTGGGTGACCTTTCCTTAGTTGCCAGGGCACATTTTCTATTTTTCCCCATAGTGGTGTTCAGGGGGGTGTTGGAGGTACTACACACCTAGGACCTTCATTACTGGCACATGCAGACACTTAGTTAGAGCATGGGACTACATGTAATATCTTTTTTGCATGAGTTACTCCATGATTTTCTCCTCCTTTCACTCCGCAACTGGCTAGTTCTTCTGCATGATTTACTCCCTGATTTGCACCTCCTTTCACTCGCAACTGGCTAGTTCTCTTCGAAACTTGCTGTAGGTGTTGAGTCTTCTTATTGATCACTACTATGGCACATTACCTTGGGATCTTCACCCAATAATGCTATATCATGAACATTGTAATATATTTTCTGTATCAATCATTCTTTTTTTGTTCTTTCGATTATTTTAGTTTTTTTGCTCTACAAAGCTGCATGTTCAACCTTTACTAGTTAGATTCATCTGTGCAGGTTTTCTAACACATTTACATGGGAACCCATAAGCCGATATCCTGGAAATGAGATACAATCCATAGACAAGACATCGTGGGGTTGGGACGAATGTCTTTGAAAATATTTTCATTTTGAGCACGCCAAATGCCCTAGAAAACATATAAAGAAATTATCACCGATAATATGGCACCCTAAGAGAAGGGCCACCATCGTCCGGATGTTGGTTGCAAAAGGATAGAGTAAAAAGAGTTGCTGGAAATCCTCCCTAACGCAACTGCAGAGGGAGCATTTGTAAGAACCCATGAAATATTTCATCAACAATCTATCCCAAGTTAAGATACGGTTATGCAAGATAACCATGTGAAACGTAGGATCTGAAGAGGTACTTCCCAACTCCATAGATGTGCAAAGAGATCGGCATAGGGAAGGGACTGAATGCTGGAGGATATATGGTCGTATGCTTCCTTGGTAGCGATCCTGTCATTGTTATACAAATGTCTGCCTCAAACCAATCTATCAGGACAGAGTTAGGATGGGTTCTACATGAAATTGTTGGTAGTGCTGAACTTAAGTGAACCATTTTTAATAATGGAGCTGGCTGCGGGTTTCGTTGACATCTTCACCTTAAAATTGAGTTAATAATGATAGGTATTTATATCATGTGAAATTAAATTTGAGTAATTTTAGCCAATAATATTAAGTACTTCTATCACATGATTATTCAACTTCAAACTTCACAGGCCAGGTCTGTTAAATAGATTAGCCTTTTTCACATTCTTCTGACTTGGCTCAATGATTTTTTTTTTGGTAATACTTCTACTCCTTGCCTGCTTATGGGATGGAAGGAAAATCATTAATTTACAATGAGATGTCTGTTTATTGGAAGAAAGGAAAATTATCAATTTACAATGAGATGTTATTCACAACAACAAAAATTGGATGAAGCTTAAATTTTTTTTGGGATGATTGTAATTCTCTCAAAATAATTTTCATTTTCCACTCTTTTTCATAAAATTTGAACTTGAAATTTTGTAATAACTAAACCTCATACAACTCAACTAATCTACACTTCAGAAATAAACAATCCACTTTTCTAATGAAAAAAAAAAATTCAATCTTCATTGACTCGATATCACAGCTAGACTAAACACTCCAGTAAAACTTGAATAAACTTACATACTACCCACTTTAACATTTATTTATTTTTTAATTTATGATAGTATAATACCCATATGATCAAATGGTTGAATATGAACATACAAGAGCCTTACTCTAAACATCCTTATTGAGTCAATGCTACCATCTGCATCCATTCAATGGTCTACATCAAAAACATTGATCTGTGTGCATTCAATGATCTATAGATCTACATTTTAAGTAATCAACATGTTGAAGCTATCAAATTTATTATTGATACATGATATGTTTCCCTGTCCATGAGGTGTGGAAGTGTCCATGAAGTGAGGAAGGGTTATATCTACATTTTAAGTAATCAACATGTTGAAGCTATCAAATCTATTATTGATACATAGTATATGTTTCCCTACCCATGAGGTGTGGAAGGTGTCCATGAGGTGTGGAAGGGTTAGTTTGAGTGGAATTTAGTCTAAGATCCAAACATGATAAAGAAGGTTTGAGAATAAAAATTAACTTTAAGGAAATTAAATTATACCGAATAACTTCTCAACTCTATTAGCAACTAACACTTTTATTTCCATCACATAAAAGAATTAGTCCGGCCTAAAATTAATGTCACCTTCCCAAAAAAAAAAATACATAACAACTATGTCCATAATTCCAAAAATTTTGCATATACCTACCGTGAAGACTACGTTAGCAAAACGATTGCATTGTTACTTCTAGAATCGAGGGCCCCACTCGTGCGTTAATGAATAGTTAGTGTGTCGTTGTTGCTCTTGTTCCATATCATAGCGCTGCCATCATTTGATGTGGTGTTGACCATGGAGTTCTAAAAAAAAAATCTAGTTGGCAGCGTTATGTTGGCCATTTGGTATGGTGTTACAGAAACGATGAACAGCTATTACCGAAAAAGGTGAGTATCTTTAGTGATGCTCAGTGGTGCTCCAGTAAGAGATATTTTCGCGCAATGTGTGTAGATCACCCACATTAATATTGGATATTAATACTTGAAATCAAGTATGGCTTAAGAAAATCTTATATACATTTGGTTGTTATGACTAGGTACATATTTCAAATTAATAAAGAAACTAAGTTGAGTAAGAAAGTTGAAAGTATATATTTATTCGTTATAAAATGTTAAATAAAATATGAATCTATATATGTGGTATTTAAAAGAAATTGAAATCTTAGCAAAGAAAAAGTCTATTAAGATAGACATTCAATTAAACGCTGATAATCAAATTCTAAAGAATATTAGTAGAACAAAGAAAAATACATATGGTAATATTGAGGATATTAGTTTGAGAAAAGAGGTAGAAAAGTATACCCCATTTAATTTTTATTCAAAATGTTTTTTTTTTTATTATTGATAAATATTATAAAACCCATAGGTTCAAATTTTCTTTATTTATTATTGGTCAAGGTCATAGAACTCTTAGAGGTGGATGGAAAATTTTGGGAAAATGATATAGTTTAAGAAATTGTAGCGCTGTAGAAGAATGAGACTTGGATTTAGTGGAGTTGGTACTTTGGAAGAAAACCCATAGGTATTAAGTAATTCAATCTAGAAAGAAAATTGGAGAAATACAAGCCCAATTGGTAGAAAAATGTTATTCTTAGATATAATTGCATTTGGTGACATTTTTTCCTTGTTGCTAAGTTAGATAACTTTTACTTGATTTCTTTATCTCTTGTGCTACTTTTGATTTTGAAGTAGAACATACATGAACTTGAAGGCAACATTTGTACATGGGTATCTAAAAGAAGAAATCTACATGAACCAACCATAAGGCTTTGCAGTGAAGGGAAATGAATATTTAGTTTGTAGCTAGAGTGGTCTCTTTATGGGTAACAATCACCAAATATACGATATTAAAAATTTGATATTTACATTTTTATTTGTTTTATGGGTCAAAACAATCACCAAATATACGATATTCAAAATTTGATATTTTTGTTTTTATTTGTAAATTATTGTGGATGTTCCATTGGATAGTTTGTCATAATAGATTTGTGAAAATGAAAAAAAATATATACTATGAAGGTAAAATTCACGTATGTTCCAAATTTGTTAAGGACTAATTTTATATTTATGGATGAAATAGATAAAATGTGAAAAGATAGAGGCTGAGAAATACAATCACGCACAATTGACATTGAACAAAAATATTTTCTTTGTGAAAATCTTATGAGAGAACACCAAGATAGAAGGTGAGGCTACTTTGTTATCTTTTTCTCTACTATGGAAAATGTGCAAGTAAAAGGAAGCGGTACTCTCTATGGAGTTACAAGAAACCTATGTCATGTATGACTACTATAAAATCCTAACCCCTTTTCTTTTCCCTCTTACTACTCACTCTCAAATGCTCAACTAGCGTGAAACAAAATTCAAGCAAATAATGAAACCCCTTCTCCTCCTAGTGGCCCACTTTTAACATTATCCAGTAGCTAACTAGGTGTTATGTTTGACTTCTTCAATACTCAACTATAATTACAACATTGATCCTTTTAGATCTGTATTCATACTTAACATGTGGATATCCCCTTTTTCATGAGTAACAAACAAAGATGTGACATTATCCTCAACCATGGTGGTTAATCACAATACCTTTGCGTATGAAATTTGATTGAGGTGACTCTTGCACCATTGGAAACATCTCTACATCTAGAATAGTGTCTTATTGTCCAAAACTTAAATGGCAGAGCTCTAACCTGAGAAACATTATTTAATGCCTCAAAATGGCCTCAAAAGGTTTCAAACCCTAATAATCCAAACTAGGACCTATTTGTAAAAGCAATCCTACAAGTTGATTCCTCTAGTTCTTCCACTTTGAAAGCATCAAGATAGATGAAAATAATATAATGATCCAATTTAGATCATATATTGGGGCTTGGATTCACAAGGACAAAAGAAGATAGTTGTACTTATTTCAAATTAATTGATGATCACCATTACAAGAAGAGTTTCAGCGAAAATCACATGAAGAAAACCTTTTTCGACGTGTTTCGAACCAACCAATGTGGTTCATCGTCAGGACAAGTTGAGGAGTCAGATCATGGCTGCAAAATAAATAGGGAGCGCAGATCTTCAAATGGCTAGGTTTACCATCAACGACAATATAACGGCTAGATTATATATTGTTAATAAGTCAAAGGTAATTACTTCTAATAATAGAATAATATCCTAATTTTGGAGAATAATAACTAAAATATTTTCATTAGGATATTAAATTAAATTATTTAGTTCTTTTTTTTAAATTTTTAATTTATTTAATCATATAGATACATGAAGAGTTTTTTATTAATCTAATTACTTTATAATAGAATGTTATGATTATTGATTTAATTCAATATTGAATTTACTTAGTTCTACTTATTTATCACGATTTGAAAAAATAAAATAAAAAATTAAAAAAAATTAAAAAAATAAAAAAATAAAAAATAAAATAAAATAAAATAAAAATAAATAAATTAAAAAATGTAATTATTAATTAATTAAATTTTATTCCAATTTATTGTTATAAATTAAATTTCACATTAAATATTTCAATAATAATAGTTAATTTAAAGTTCTATTTATTTTTATGTTATAATATTATTTCATAATTATTGAATACATTAATTCTAATTTAAATTTTAATACCACAATGAAAAAAAAAGAGGGTTTTTTAAATTTAGAAAGTCACCTAAGGATTTATAATAATAAGGATTTAATGGGTTATAATTATTATGAGAATTGGTTAAAATTAAGTTCTAATTTTTAATTTATTTAAATTTTATTCATATCGTCAAGGAAAAATCTTAATAACGAATAATATCAAGAAAAATTTGAAAAGGAAATAGTAATAAAAATAGAATGAGCGACATAATTTAATTAATAGAAGGACCAGAACCAGACAATAAGGGAAAACTTAAACAAAGGAGAAACCTAAGGAGGATGGAAAGGGTAGCACAAGGAAAAAAAACGGGAACCTCGAAAACTAAAAAAGAGGGGGGGGAGGGCGCGGGGGGCGCAGGGGAAAAAGGGAGGACTAAGAAGAAAGGGAAGGGATCCAACAACTACTGATCTTCCAACCATCATCTCTATTGAGATTGTTAGGCATTTTTTCAATTTCAATCGCCTCCCTGAATTTACGGTGATGGAATTGCACCACCTTGGTAATAACCTTGGCTTCCTCAATACAGACCTGATGCTTGGTCTTTTCTGCATGCTCCACTAACATTGAAGACTTGGTTCTCCCATGTCTTAGGTCAGCTGCATGTTCGTTGATCCTTTGAATGATAGAGCGCCCTGTTTCCCCGATATAGGGGGTCCCACAAGAACAAGGGATTAAGTAGTATTGAGGAAGCCAAGGTTATTACCAAGGTGGTGCAATTACATCACCGTAAATTCAGGGAGGCGATTGAAATTAAAAAAATGCCTAACAGTCTCAATAGAGATGATCGCTGGAAGATCTGTAGTTGCTAGATCCCTACCGTTTCTTCTTAGTCCTCCCTTTTTCCCCTTCCCCCCCCCCCCCTTTAGTTTTCAAGGTTCCCCTTTTTTTCCTTGTGCTGCCCTTTCCATCCTCCTTAGGTTTCTCCTTTGTTTAAGTTTTCCCTTATTATCCAGTTCTGGTCCTTCTATTAATTAAATTTTGTCACTCGTTCTATTTTTATTACTATTTCCTTTTCAAAGTTTTCTTGATATTATTTGTTATTAAGATTTTTCCTTGACCATATGAATAAAATTTAAACAAATTAAAAATTAGAATTTAATTTTAACCAATTCTCAATAATAATTTATTAATCCCATTAAATCCTTATTATTATAAACCCTTAGAGTGACTTTCTAATTTAAAAAACCTTTTTTTCTTTCTTTTTTTCATTAGATTAATTTAAATTAGAATTAAGTGATTCAATAAATTTAAAATGAAATTGAATATTATACATAAAAATATAAATAAGAACTTAATTTATCATCATCATGATATCATCATTCATCATCATCAATTCATTTATTAAAATTATATATTGAAATTTGTTTTGATACAATATAAATTTGAATAAACTTTAACTTCTAATTAATTTTTTCTATTTTTTATTTTTATTTTTTCAAAATTTCATTTATTTTGTATTGATTTTATATTTTTTTATTTATTTTATTTATTATATTTATTCCATTTTTTTTATTTATTATTTTTTTTCATTGAATTAAATGAAGTAGAATTAAGTTAAATTCATATTGAATTAATAATATTATAACATTCTATTATATAATTAGAATTAAATAAAAAAACCCTCACGTATATCTATATTGATTTTTAAATGACTTAAAAAAAAAGAATTAAATAATTTAATTTAATATTCTAATGAAAATATTTTAGTTATTATTCTATGAAATTAGGATATTATTCTATTATTAGAAGTAATTACCTTTGACTTATTAACAATATATAATCTAGCCGTTATATTGCCATTGATGGTAAACCTAGCCGTTTGAAGATCTGCTCTCCCTATTTATTTTGCAGCCATGATCTGACTCCTCAACTTGTCCTGACGATGAACCACATTGGTTGGTTCGAAATGCGTCGACAAAGGCTTTCTTCATGTGATTTTAGCCGAAACTCTTCTTGTAATTGTTACGGATCACAGAAGCCTCAATTAAATAATTGATGATCACCATATTTATTTGGTCTTGCAAATGAGTGATATGTTGCTAATTGTTAATGACAAAGATATAATCCAAGATGTAACATCTTAGTTGTCCTCTATATTTGAAATGAAGGGTCTTGGTGCAACAAATTTGACTTTGGGGATAGAAATTAAAAGAGATCATGAAAACGTGAAACTCTCATTAAATTAGAGGAAGTATGTTGAGACAATATTGTCAAGGTTTAATATAGATGAATGTAAACAGGTAAAGGTTTATCTATAGATTAGTGTCCCAAGACATAGGAAGAGGAAGAGGATGTGTTCAGTGTTCCATATACTATAGTGGTTGGTAGTTTGATCTACGCAATATTTTATACTAGATTTCACATTGTACATGAAGTGTGAGTATTGAGCAATTATTTGTCCAAATCAAGAAAGGAGCAGTGGGAATCAACAAAAAGGGATTTTAGGTACATGTATGGAACTAAAAGTTATGGATTTTTCTACCAAGGAAGAATGGAATTTGGCAAAGTGTTTGACACACCTAACTTTATTGATGCAAACTAGGATAGAGATATAGATCACATAAAATCTACAAGTGGGTATGTAATTAACATATTTAGAAGAGAAATAAGGTGCATAAACCAAATAAAATATATAGTGTGACTCTCAACTATAGAAGCCAAATAAGTGACAACTACTTATGCAATAAAGGAAAATGTATGGTTACCAAGATTGTGTTCATGTATCAGGTTGATATAACAAGTTGCAAGGATAGATTGTGATAGTCAAAGTGCAATATTTCTGACAAAGAACACAACTTATCACGGTAAATGAAATCATGTTGATCTTTAATATGAATTTTTGAGAGATATGATTGAAGGCAAGATGACACTACATGTAAATGTGGATGCTTTAAAATGCTACAGATTCATTAATAAAATCCATGAGAAATTAGTTCTCTTGGTGTAGAGAAACAATGGACATTGCTGCCTTGGATTTTTAATCATGTACTCCTGCAACCCCCTATATAAAATCGAAACAAGTAGGAAAATGTGTGATTATTTGCGCTAGGCATAACATGATGGTCGTAGAGACAAGACACCCCACAAAATTAATGTGTGACCTTTTGCATCCATCTTTCGTTGTTTCCAACACATGGATTTCACTTTTATTATTTTTTAGGCATCATTAAGGGAATTTTGAGCTCTAACATGGGACTCCTAGAGAAAATAATAAAATAGGAATTGTGATTTTTTAAAGGAAAAACAAGAAGCCTAAACGTTTTATTGTATTTTTTAGTTATCTCCTTATATGTTTATTCAAATTTCAAGTGTGGGTACTCGTTGGATGAAAATTTTAATTACACATCTATTGAGTGTCCACACTTGAAATTTGAGTAAACCTACAAAGAGATAAGTTGGCCATATGATTGAAATAATAGTTTTTTATTTTCCTTCCGAAATATTTACCCCTCGGAATGACCTCATCTTTGTGAATCCTATTGGTTTTTTTAAAGTTAATTTTGCTAGTACGTTTTCAAGTTCAAAGCTCATTTTTTGCCTCAAAATGTATCTAATGATTGTGGTTAACACCATGGTTTTATAATTTTGGATAAGGAACTATGGTTGTATTCTAGAGTTAATGGATTGTCATTTATGGATGTCATAGGATACACATATTATATTATAACACTATAAAGAGAATATACATTAAAAAATATTTTTGACTCTCTCAACTTTTATTTCTAGGTAAAATATATGTGTTTAATATGTGTGTGCATTCCAATACATCTTTTCTATTTTCAATGAGAATTCATTAACATAAATTAATTGTACAAGGTTAAAATCAAATAATTAGAATGCATAATTTGATTATTACCTTACCAAGGGCATAATTTGTGCATGCTGACTTTGTTTAAAAACATTGAACCACTCTTGGAAATTTAATTAACCTCTGGAATGCAACGAGGACCTTCAGGACAAGTTTTCTATAGGTAAGATACCCTATATTTCCACTTAATTGATCTTAAATTTGAGGCTTTTCAATTCTATTCCACTACTATGTTTTAAATATTTGGCCCAAAAAGAGCCATGTAGGTCCCAAATTCTATAGCATAAATAAAGTCATATACTGAAGTTATGTAAATCCATTTTAGGCCATGTGCATTCTAACTGTTAGGTCCCTATAATGCTAGTGATTCCCCCATTACTATTGTCATTGTATCCCTTATTTTTATTATTGTGCCCCATGGAATCCCACTATTGTTATTTTTGTGCCTTTATATTATTATTGTTAGGTCGGCTTGGTTATATTTTGACCCCTTAGACTCCTATATATAGAAAGGAGGTTTTGTCATTTGTATCATCCAAGAATTGTTCATTTGTGTAATGTAAAGGAGGTTTCCCCCTCGAAGAGGGTGAAGTCTAAGGCGTTGATCTATCCTTTCTATGTTTTTGTGAGCTGGTTTCATAACATTTGGTATCAGAGCTTTGGATTCTAGGATTTCGCTACTCCAAACAGGTCATCGTGCAATTTTCGCTATAACTTTTTTTCTGCCACATTTCAGAAGCAAAAAGAAAAAGTCATTTGAGATGAAATCTTGCTGAACCTAGGATCTGAATTTCATATCTTGTCTCACTATATTTTCAAAGATATGATCTGACGAAGTTAGGGTTTTGCAAGCTCCAAAATTTCATCTAAAAAAGGTCATCGTGGAGTGTTCACTATAACGCTTTCTCTGTGAAGTTTCAGAAGCTAAAAAAAAAACCCATTTGAGAAGAAATCAGTCTGAACCGTGGATTTGAATTTCAGATCCTGTATCGCTACATTTTTGGAGATATGTGAGGAAGTGTTGATGCCTCGAAAATCGCTGCAACAACATTGGGGGATAACCACCCGGTCCGGACCTTAAAGCAGCTCCTTTTCCGTTTGGTGTGGTGGCTCCGACTGGTTTAACTAGGTCCAGTTACCTTCTCCCTATTACTATTGGTTTATAATGTATCTTTAACTACCAATAGATAGGGATATCAGATCACTTCTTCTCGCTGATCAGACAAGAGAATGACCCTTAAGCTGATTTGGGTTCAGCCAAGCCACAATTAAAGTTTTGCCTCTTTGAGGAGAGGACTGTAGAAATTACTCTAAACGCAAGCTTATTCTATAATGCAAGCAAAATAAACTAATCTAAATCCTATCTTAATTAGGCAGATATAGATCTAACCCAACTAAGAGCAAGATAATTAAAGAATTGGGATTTAAATATGTCTTGTTTATAATGAATATCAAGTTAATGAAGTAGTTCAGTTAACTGATATTATGGTTACCAAAACACATCCTATTGAGACCTTTTCACTGAAATAATAAACCAACAACACTTAGAAAATAGTTCACATAAATGATATTGATTATCAAATCAGTAAATCCAATAATTAAACAATAATATGTGGAAATAGTTCACAACATATTACCATTCAATAAATCAGTTTTATAAGACAGATTTCTGAGTAAATAGTTATTCAGAAATCAGATTTTAATTCATAAGAAAAGAGATACCTAATAAAAATATTGAGACAAATTATCCATATTGACAATAGTGCACAAACATGAATAAAATGAGACATTCCTGTTACAATAAAATGAAACTGATATTTGAAACAATAGTATTAGAAATACCAATTTATTGCATCCATTTCTCTGATCTTGGTCTCCAACAGTCCTTTACATTGCTTAAACTTCTGCCTTCAAAACTAGAGCCACAATAGTGCAAACTCTGTCCCTCATACATAATTCAAAATACAAAGGAAAAATCCTCAATAATCCCCAGATCTGAGATTTTCTCTCCTCCATCCTACAACTCTAAATTCCTATTACAGTAGTGCTTTTAGAAGTCTAAAATTGCAGAGGAGAGCAGCCCCCTATTACATTCTGCAATCTATTATTTATACTATTTGCAAAGGAATTTTGGAGAGGAGAGTTTGTTGAAGAGAAATCTGCCAAATACAACAATAAAATCAAAATAACATTGCTAGCATTTTAAATCAAATTCAATCAAATTCTATTTAAATAAATAATTGAAAATAAATATAAGCTCTCTATTGAAGCCTCAGATAGTTTGATTGGCCAAGGATATTATTAACCAATGGATATGCAATTAAAAGAGGCTTTGGACAAATGAAAATGAAGAAAATAACTCAGAAAATTGATTTTTGTTTTCAAAATTCGGAGCTTGATTTTTTGCCCGATTTTTGACCCAATAAATGATTAAATCTATTAGTGAAACCTCCTCAAAAATGTTCTCCTTGATTTTCTCTTTCTAATGAGTTGTCCTGGGCCTTATTTGGCCAAGTATAACTCAATCTATGAGCCTCCAAAGTTGATGGATCAATATCTGGCAATGGAATCTGGAAATTATTTGCATGGGCTAAAAATCAAAAATTTTCAGTAAAAATTAAATCCTAAATTAGATTCTAATAATGTTAATTAATAACTAAACTAATTATTAATAACCTTATTTATTAACCTAACTAAATGATATCTAATTAGTCTTTTATAAACAAATTTTAATTATAAAAACTAATTAAGATTAATTCTAAATGATATTTAATTTTAATTAAATTAATTAATATAACATATTAAGTTAATTTAATTATATAAATATTTACACATAAAATTATATATATAACCACCAAATATTAAAAAATATATACTAACCTACACTACTTTTTATTCAGTCCACTCATACGTATGAGTGATTTTGAAAACAATATAACACATGAGTAAGTTAAAACAATATAACACATGAGTTTTAATAATTTGGTCAATGCCCCTTTGGTTAATGCAATATGATTTGGCTTTTACGTAATCAGAGAATCGGGGGTATGGGTTTCTCAAACATGTTACAATGCCGAAGTCTCCGATGCGATATAAACCAAATCAGCAATCGGCGTCGGGAGGGTATGAGTCCATCGAGGTTTTTAGAAACATGTCATTTGAAAGCTCCCGATGCGATCAAAGACTTTGATGCGATTAATTTAAATTAATTAATTATTTTTTAAATAATAATTATATTTAATTGAAGATTAATATAAAGATTAATTTTATTTTGGTTTATTTTATCAAACTATCAACTATTTTTAATAAAAATGAAAAATATTATAGCCACTTTGAAATTATATTTTTTCGAAGATTAATAATTTATTGGAGTAAATTACTAAAATCCGGTTGCTTCATGATTTGGCTATACGGAAAAATGTTAGTAAAAACTCACTACGGGTTAATATTTAAAATGAATGCATTATTGAACTAATTTATCTACAAAATGCAATATTGTACATTTTACGCATTTTTTAACCCACGCTACATAAATGATCAAACTTTCAAAGGAGTGCCATTTTCAATCCAGTTGACCAAATGATGCGAAAAAAACGTCAATGGGAAACTTATAAAAAAATCGTTTCTAAGAAAGCAATTGAAACAAGAATCCAAAGAAAATGAAAAATTAACGAAAACGTAGGACAATCAACTAAATAAAAATCCAAAAAGGTGTTTAGCCAAAAATTTTATAGAAAGGGTCCCCATTCTTTGAATTGAGCAAATCAATAATGGGGGGGTTGTGTTTTCACCACAACAGGAAGTTAGGGTTTTTGCATACCTCCGAATTACATTCCAAACAGGTCACCTTTGGAAAATTGTCATAACCTTCTCTCTCAACATCAGATTGGATTTTCATAAGACGTTGCAGAAAGAGGACAAACTGTAGTTTTTTGGGTACCATTTTCAGAACCTAAGGCTGAAACAGTAACCCGTGGCATGTCGTACAAGTTCACTCTACTGAACAAGTCTATACTTAGGTCATCGTGGGAGATTTGGCATAACTCTTCATTGGACAATGCAATCTTGATCAGACATGCAGAGTTAGAAATATTACTCAGAGGGTTATCGCAAGAAGAAATTTCAGACCTTGGAGATCCAAAATTACAGAAATACATCAGATTCAATATCAAGCTCCTACAAAGTGAAAAAAAAGGTGTGTAGTTTTTTTTAAATTTTTTGGCATATGCTTGGTTTCAAAAATTAGTTTGAAGGAATTAAAAGGGCATAGTGAAGAATTATTATCGGTAATTGATGCCCTGAAGAAAGAAAATGGAAACACCTAGTAAGAAACTTGAAAGCTCTAGCATGACTCATGAAAAAGAGGAAGAAATGCAACATGATATATCAAAATTACGAGACCAAGTGCAACAAATGTCACTCGCACAAAAAGTAATAGAATCTAAGATGGATGGTTTAAAGAAAGATGTAGAAGCTAAGATGTATGGTGTGGAAGTTAAGATGGATGGTTTAAAGAAAGATGTGGAAGCTAAGATGGACTTTCAACAAAGGCGTAGAAGCTAAGATGAATAACATGGAAGCTAAGATGGACGGCGTGGAAGCTAAGATGGACAGTGTGGAAGCTAAGATGGAAAATTTGAAGATAGATTTGAATACAAGCATGGAAGATTTGAAGATAGATTTGAAGAAAGAAATGCTTACTAATGGCGAAAGGGTAGTAAAGGAAATTCATGATGAAGACAAAATAAATGTTAATCATGATTTCATAGACTCTAATGTTGGATCGAAGAACCACCATGTTTCAAAGATCGATATGAGGAAGTTTGATGGCAAGGATCTTGGAACATGGATAATACAGATGGAGAAATTTTTCGATCTCCATAATATGGAAAACACACAAAAGGTATGCATTGCAACTTTATATTTGGAACCACATCAGTTTGTATGGTATCGATGGCTTTGGTCTCATAAACAAATTGTCACTTGGGCTATTTTTATGGATGAAATGATAGCACATTATGAGGATACAAAAAGCAATTTTTTTTTTAGCCAATTGATAAATCTCAAACAAAAGGGTTTAATGATGGAGCACCTTGAGGACTTCCAAAAATTGAATATAAGGGTAAAAGATATTCCAGAGGAGCATAGGATTGATGTGTTCATAGGGACTTTAAAAGATAACATCCAACATGAGGTTTGCCTTTGGGAACTAGATTCATTGGAGAAGGCATTCAGGTTAGCAAGAAAAATGGAAAGCAAAACTATGGTAACAAGGAAGCCTACCACTCACAATCATAAAGATGGAAGTGTTGCTGCCCCTAGCCATCCAAAACCTACAAGGTTGACACCACAACAATTGGAAGAATAAAGAGAAAAATGGATTTGTTACAGTTGTGATAGAAAATACAGTAAAGGTCATAAGTGTGTCGAGAAGAAATTGTTTTACATAGATTGTGAAGAGGAGGAAGAAAAGGAACAAGAAACGTCAAAAGAAGAGGATATACACTAGGAAAAAACTTTAGAAAAAGAAGAAATGAATCTGACCATATATTGTAATGCATTGGCTAGAATTACCACTCCTCAAACTATCAGGATAGAAGGGCATATCAAGAAGAAAATGATAATAGTGTTGATTGATTCAGGAAGTACCCATAATTTTATTCATTGTAAGATAGCCAAGGAATTGAATTGCTTCCTATATCCAGCACCAGAATATGAAGTGATGGTTGCAAGTGGA
>APFE030928239.1:5037-27823 GCA_000404065.3 Pinus taeda | reverse complement strand
TTTAATACTGCAAATTGATGATCAACGTAGAGGAGGTTATGTATTATGCATGATTCCGCAAATAGTGTATAATCAAGATAATCTCTATGAATAAGTGTCATACTATTCAAAATTTCTACATGGTATCAGAGCTGGTTGATTTGTAGAAAAAGTTCTACAGGATATCAAAGCAAGGATTGATCATTGGATCTATTATTCATAAAGTGTTTACATTTTATTTCTTCAGGCAGAGTTTGTAATCGGGCCAGGTAGCCTCTGGATTCATCCTTCTTTTGGAAGGTGAGATATCTGGTGAATTCCCATACAATCGATCTCTGTACGAGAAATACTTTGTTCTCACGAATTTTAGATCAGAAGTGGTTGAGTTTTGAGCTGGCGGAATTCGAATTTGCAGCAGTGTTTTCTTGGTGTCAAAGTTGAAATGTGTTTCAACGGATTGCGATTGGAGTATGCCCTTGAGGGCAGCTCAAACTATATTGCATGGAAGGACAGAATGGAGGTGGTGTTATATGATAATGGGTTGAAGGAGTTCATAAAGGTGGATGTCCCAAAACCTACTGATTTTGCTCAAGTCGGGGATTGGCAAAAGAAGACAACAAAGTGTCGAAAGATTCTGTTGGAGGGCGTGAGGGATCACATTGTGTCCAGCCTCCATGGAAAGGCTTCTCCATACTTGATGTGGAAAGCATTGACAGATCTATTCCAAAGCAAGAGCGACCAGAGGAATTTCGCGCTCAAGGATAAACTCAGAAACATAAAGTGTGAGAAAGGCGACAATATGCCCAAGTATCTCACGAAGTTCACCAATGCCAAGATGAGCTGAGAAGTGTGGGGGTGACTGTCGATGATGAGGACTTGGTGAGCTTGGCTCTACTTGGTCTTCCGAAGATTTGGCATTCCTATCAGGACTCTGTTAATGGTCGAGAGAAATTGCCAGGATGGGAGAGACTTTGGTCGGATCTTGTGCAAGAGGAGATCAGGCATAATACCAGGGACAGATCTTCATCAAAGGAATCTGATAAAGAAAATTGTGCTTTGGCTGCCAAAGCAAAGAAGTGGAAGAACAAGAAAGCTTCTCATTCCGGTACGAAAGGCAAGAAGCAGGACATGTCCAAGGTCAAGTTCTTTCACTATCACAAGCACAGACACTATGCCACAAATTGTCCACAGAAGAAGAAAAATAAGCAAGCTGCTAGATCTGCAGCGGGAGAGGCCTTAGCCTCGCAGTTTGAGCTAGATTTTTCATTGATCGCATTCTTAGTATCAAGTGTGATGGGATCGGTATGGTTCTTGGACAGTGGTGCATCTTTTCACATGTCAGGAGATCGAGATTTGTTTTTTGATCTGAATGAGAAAGATCTTGGAGTTCACATCGAGATGGGTGATGATGGTAGATACAGTGCGATCGGTATCGGTACAATTTCCTTTGAGAGGGAGTCTGGTAAACCCTTCGTATTGAAGGAAGTAATGCATGTTCCAGGATTGAAGAAGAATCTTATCTCTGTGGCGATGTTAGAAGACAAGGGATATGATGTTGTTTTAAGTGAGGGAAAGGCTTTCCTGCGCAGTAAGACAACTGGAGAAACCCGGAAGATAGGGTGTGAGTCAAGAACCTTTATCAGCTGCATGTAGATGGCTACTCAGCAATGGCATGCAAGGCAGAAGGAGTGGTGAGCCGGGATGATGGCGAGTTGTGGCACTGGAGATTGGGCCACCTTCACCATGGAGCCTTGAAGATACTACAGCAGATCTATACTGGGCTTCCTAAAGGCACTCTTGTGCAGTCAGATCAGTGCAAGGGGTGTATTTTGGAAAAACTTGTGAAAGCCACCTTTCACGAGAAGGATAGTCGCGCCAGGACGATCCTTGAGAGAATTCACATAGACGTGTGTGGACCTTTCTCAGTAGCTTTGATAGAAAAGCACAGGTACTATGTGATCTTTGTTGATGATTTCTCCAAAAAGTGTTGGATCTTCTTCATGCAGAAGAAGAGCGAGACATACTCAAAGTTCTGTGAGTTCAAATCATTGGTCAGGAAGGAATTGGGGAAGAAGGTCAAGTCTCTTAGGAGCGACAATGATGGTGAATTCATCTCTAGCGAGTTCAAGGACTTCTGCAGCGTAGAAGGGATTCGAAGAGATCTCATAGCTCCCCATAACCCATAGCAGAACGGGGTTGTTGAGCAGAAGAACAGAATGATCGTGGGTGTTGCACGGGCGATGTTGCATGATCAGGGCCTACCCCTTCACTTGTGGGTGGAGGCATGCAATACTATAGTATATGTGTAGAACTAATGTCCTCACAAGATACTTGGCATGAGTACACCCGAGGAGGCTTATTCTAGTAAGAGGCCTGATAATTCCCATTTGAGGATTTTTGGTTCTCCTGTTTACATGCATGTGACGAAGGATGCCAGGAAGAAACTGGAGCTGACCGCAGAGGTTGGGATATTTGTGGGGTACACTGATACACCCCACAACTATCGTGTGTATTTGCGAGATAGTCGCAAGACTGTTGTGCGACGGGATATAAAATTTCAGGAGGAGAAAGCCATGAAATGTTCACTTGAGAGGGAGCCACACTTGCATGTAGATGAGGAGCTATTAGTTCCTAAGGCTGAGCTTCAGGATGTGGATCAGCCACAAGATGAAGTTCATGGAGTGGAAGAGACCACTCATGCAGCGCCAACCATTAGAGGGCGAAAGCGCACTACAGAAGCCGAGCGACTAGCTAGAGATGTAGAGAAGGTTGTAGGACCACCTACAGCGGAGCGTAGACAAAGACAGTCACCTGATCGGTACACTGAATACATGGCTCTTGTGAGAAAATGTGTCGTGACTCATCCATCCTCTTTTGAGGAAGCTGTGGAGGATCCCACATGGGTAGATGCCATGGTGGAACAGTATGATTCGATTGTCAGAAACAGTGCATGGGAGATTGTCCCAAGACCGGAGGGGAAATCAGTGGTGGGTTAGAGATGGATCTAAAAAGTGATGCAGATGGGGTGGCACATCAATCAGATGGATGTGAAGACTGTGTTCCTTCCTGGAGGTTGGAGGAAGGAGGATACTACTTCAGCAGAGGTAGTGGATGCCACTGTTTATCGACAGTTGGTGGAGTCGCATATGCACGGGCTCAAGAGAGGCACATCGGGATATGGATCTTGGTACAGACAGGAGGATGCAAATTGGGCATGGATCCCAATGGAGCACATCAACATCAGGTACCATCATATTAGAGATTTTGTGCAGCAGAGAATCATGTTACTTTCATATATTCCCACGGAGGATCAGGATGCTGATATCTTGACGAAGACGCTCACCAAGAGCAAATTTGAATACCACAAAGACAGGATAGGGGTTGTAGATAATCCATATCTTGTTGAGAGGGAGTGTTGAAAATGCAACAAGATGATGGAGCTTAGTAAAAAGAAGTCGCCTTCACTAAGTGGTCCTGTAGGCTATTTTTGGCGCAAAGTCTATTTTTAGACATATGGATCATGGTCTATGAGTTGCAGGATGCTATTTATGGATGATTGGTCATGTTGGTAAAAATAGATGGACCTCTATTTTTAGACATATTGGCGGAGTCTATTTTTAGACTGCCAGTCAAAAAATAGAACAGTCGAATATTATTAGCTCTTAATAATATTTGGACTATAAACATTATCTTATCCTCTTGCAGCACTTCAGTTCGAGCTACGGATGTAGCACATGCAACTGCCAGAAGGAAATACGCTTTTCCTATGGGTTAGTTGAGCTATTGCATGATGGACTTCAGTTAGAACTCAAGTGATTGAGTTTGGTGGAGTTGATTGAGGAGTTGATGGAGTTGTGTTTAGGTTGACTTAGTTGAACTAGTTGTATTTAGTCTAACTGCCAAATACACTAGTGATGAGTGGTGTGAATTAATTATTAATTAATTCACTAATTATTAACTCATAAATCAACTAAAGAATACATCAGTTAACTTAGTGCATGGACAGTTCAGTGGAGACAACTGTTAGAGGTGAGTGAAAGGGCAAGACAGTTGTCAGTTGTGACTATAGTTGTGCATGAGATTTGCATAATCCGTGGATTGAGATTGCCTATGAGGATTGCGTAGTGAAACACAAGGGAAATACGAGTTTGGATCATCCATTCTCATCTGTTCTCATGCAGGATTGCGAAGTGGAGGCAGGCAAGTAGTGGAGGAGATTTGAACCTGTGATTGATTCAGATCTGAGCTAGTTTGCGTGTAACAGGTGGAGATAGTACTGAGTACTTGCGAGGAGTATTGTACTATGTATTGTTACATGTTCTCAATCAATATAATATATAGATAGTTGGGGGTTTTCAAATGTATGCTTTCCCCGTGATATACTATGTTGATATGTATGATTGATGTTTCAATGTGCGCATACGATTGTTTCTTAATTCCGCAAAATTGATGATCAATGGTAGAGGAGTTTATGTATTATGCATGCATTCCGCAAATAGTGTATAATCAGGATAATATCTGTGAATAAGTGTTATACTATTCAAGATTTCTACAACTCAAACCCCGAGTCAATTTTACCCAAAATCGGAGAAAAGCTTTATCGAAAGGTCGGGGTCATTTGAACAACAAGGAACGTCGATATTAATCTTGCAATATAAGTATTGTGATGTTGATGTGGCTTGTTGGCAGGAACACGTCTGACATTCGTATGCACTAAGGGTTTTCCTTTATTAAAGTTATGAAAGACTTTCCACAGCAAGTTTCCATATCTCCCACAGAAAGTTTCTCTTGAGTTGTAGGAGATATAGAACATGATGCAGAAGAAAGTCTGGAAGACCAGGCAATTTAAGCCTGATTGTGCCAAGCCCTGATGGCTTGATTTTTTATTGGTCTGCAAAGTATACTGCTAAATCAACATTATCAGTGAATTCTTCAAAAAAATATTTTCTATGAGTCATGTGGCAAGTTGCTCCTAAATCAAGCAACCAATCATTTTTCCAAGAAGCAAGTGAAGCATTAAATAAATCTTCATTTACTCCCATATTACATTGTGCCACAACATAGTGAGTGGATTCAAGTGATTTACCTTTGTCTGTGTCATTAGTTTTACCTTTCTGTTGGTTTCTTTGCTGCTCAATTTTGTCCCATGGTAACTTGCATGTAGAGGCATCATGTGATCCATTTATTTTACAGCATATGTAGTGCAAATCTGCCTTTTCTCCTTGAGAGTGTCTGCCCCCCTACCTCTGAAATATCTTCCTCTTCCTCTTCGACCATCTCTTCCTCTGGAAGAATCTTGAGTAGAATTCTTTTCTTTATGAGCAAGGGACACAACCTCTTTAGAAGATTCAGGGGTTGTCTTCTTTCCAAAATCTTTCTCTCTTTCAGCAAATGTTTTCACAAGAGAGTCAAAGGTAATATCTTTGATATTTCCATTTGCTTGCAATGACTCAATATAATTGGAGTAAGTAGGATAAAGTGCCTCAAGAAAAGTGATAAGAGGAATA
Organism: Pinus taeda; assembly: GCA_000404065.3. NCBI lineage: Eukaryota > Viridiplantae > Streptophyta > Pinopsida > Pinales > Pinaceae > Pinus > Pinus taeda. The sequence continues at coordinate 22,337 of APFE030928239.1, read as the reverse complement.
TCCAATTCAACCGCAGTGGATTTGATATCATGCATTATAGATTTTACTTCAGATGCAAGAGCAAGAGGATCATTATTTTGTAGTTCAAGAGTGAAGAGTTTAATCATGAGTTGAACAACTTCAAGTGCAGAATGTGAGTCATAGAGTTCTTTCAGCTTTTGAAAGGCTTCGAAAGCAGTTGATAATAGCGAAATATGGAAACTCACCTCTTCATTTACAAATGTTGTGATTAATGCATAATCTTTGTTGTTCTTATTTTCCCAAATGGTGAGCTCTTTGTCTGAGTTAGGTTGTTTTGGTTCTTTGTCTTCGTCTCCAATGCACACTCCTTTCCACAACTCATTGAAAATGAGGGTGTGTTTTATCATACGGGACCACTCAGGATAGTTCTCCTTGCCAATGAGAACTATTCCCACCATGGATATGATTGAATGCATTCTATAACAAATAAAAACTTTTGCTACAAAATTTTACTCCTAATGGGAAAAAATAAAATTATGATATGACAAGACAGAAAATTCAATACCCAAGACTATACATGAGCAGTGTAAATATATAGCAGCGTAACACAAAAAAATGTGTATCAACATAATATAGTGCTTCAACAGAGGTATATACAATACAACGTTATACCATACATCGTTCACAACGCTCTATACAATTCTATTCAACACATGGCATTCAATTTATACACGAATAGGGGCAACATTCAAAACTGGGAAGCCTTTAAACACTACGAGCTTTCAAGCTTCAATCAGTCTCCCAAGCTTATAATTTAAGCAACATAAATGTACTGCTGTGAGTCACAAATTTGATAGAAGTTACAGTTCAGAATATACCAACTACATCAATTATAGAAAGCTGGTCACTGGGGAAGCTGCTACAATTGTTGCCCAAAACCCTAGGAGCACACTGGGCAAACAAGGCGATCTGACATGAACAAGGGTGTCATAACTGTCACCCACAGCCACGCCAGCTCAAAACAGTCACGTTGATGTACGAGACTAAGGTGTTATAACAGTACACAACGTAATACCATTCACATCAATACCATACACAACACACCAATTCACAGTCATTAAAAATTGCAGGATTTGTTCACTTCGTGTTCACCACAATACCATTCAATGCAGAATACATCAATACCATTCAACGCAAAATACGTATTCTTAAACACTGTTCCTAGAGGTCGTCTTTAAAGGTCATTAGATTTGCATCGATACGCATGAACTATATGCTCACAAACACCCACTCAGAGACCCAACACCACTACAATCGTGTTGTTATCATCTATGCATGAGACCAAGAGATAGTTGTGGATCAATATTGAGGCATGGGTAACTGAAAAGCCAAAGGGCAGAATGGTCTCTAAATTTAGGCAGCAAGAAAAACTCACATTCAATTCTAGAACAGCTTGAGCCAATAGCCCAATTGCCCAACACTTATGCCATAACACAGTATCCACGCTCACCGGACCAAAGGCAACATACAATATGACTTTGATTCAACATATAGGAGAAACGAGAACAGAGAGTGGTAGGACAGAGAATCAAGACAGGTTTTATATCAAATGAGAGGGGCAGATGGCAAACGATGATTATGCGTAAAAGCCACGCAGTGGGTAACACAGAGTGCAGAATGGCGCAGACAATAATTGTGGCAGAGAGCCCAGAGAGTGCAGTAGACAAACTCCATAGGGGGACAGACTACAAGAAAATGGCAGAAGGGAGTTACAACTAATTTCGGGAGCTAGCTCTGATGCCATGTCAAACTAGGCAGTAACTCCTCAAAACAAATCAATTCATATTATTCCTTCAGGTTGGTCTTTATTATATACATGAGGGAGACTGTTCACTTCATCTCCCGATGACTATTCATATCTCTTATTATTTATTTACATTGATTATATTTATTCACCCAATCCTGATGATCAGGTGTCAACATGTTAATTCATTAAGGTTGGGCAAGTTGCATCGCGCATTTCCTTGGTAGGATGTTTTGACCTTTTGCGATTAGCGAGATATGATATCCAAAAGGTCTATACAACTTTTTACTTAAGTCATTTTTTAATGCCATTAGAATTAAGAATTAAGTTTTGATCACATAGTTTTTGGTTTTTTGGGAATATTTTGTCTTATAATTGCTAAAAACACTCTAAATCAAAAATTAAAAAGGGTCCCAATTATTGGCTAAGCTAACTTATCTGATCATAATGGGGGTTGTTGAGTGACACAACAATGGCGATTAACTGGAAGAACCGTTATCTCTGAAAAAATATATATTATGAAATTTAAAATTAATCATAAAAAAATAATTAGGAAAGAAAAAATATCTTGAAATATTAGGTAAATATTATTATTCTAAATAAAAAAAACTCATTTCATTGTAACTCGCTTGCAACCTTTTATAGATGAAAATATTCACTATCTAAATCAATCATTAATCTGTTATAAAGAAAGTAGGGGACTATTAAAGCTTAGCTTTTTAGATGAACTTGCTTTATCATAGGTAGAACCATTGCTGCCAACAAAAATCCATAGCCTCGATAGGGTTACCTTTTAACCAATAATGAACCACTATCCCATCCATTTATAGTTGCAAATTTTAGAGGTAATGTGTTAAACTTTTTCTTTTTCTTTGAAGATACTTAAAACCCACTATCCTAGTTTGGTGACGAGATGATGACAATGCCATTCACAGGTTGTAATAAAGTTGAAAAAGCTAGCACATGATGAGACTCCTTGTCCTATGGTTATATAACCATAAGCCATTATCCTGGTTTGGTAGCCAGTAATGATAATGTCAAACTATTATTTTCCCATGATCATGCTAAGTAGGCTTGTGATGAGACCTCTTATCTTCTAAATTTATTATATTTTTGAATTACAATTTAAAAATATACGATTAATGGATGGGGAGGTCCATTTAATCTTTAAAAGTGATGGATGACCATCGAAATTTAAGGTGCTAAAGCTCTGAACTATCTTTAATTTTTAATTAAAACCTTTCCTAACTAATAACTAGATCAAAGATTTTGTAAGTTTTTAGGTCTGAAGAGGCTACAATTTTAATGGATAAAAGATTTCCAAGTTTTATAATAATTACCCAATTCTCAATTTTGTAATTATTTCCTGAAAATTTTATACTTTGAAAAGTCAAAAATCAGAGAATGATTAGAGATAATGATAAAAAGCCAATTATGTGTTACCTAACATTATTTATACTAAAAGACATCAATATGTACATATGAATATTTACATATTTACATTATAATAGATGTTCCTTTAAGACAATATATTTTTGCGAACTAGCCCATTAACAGGAAGAGCACCCATCTTTCATTGTAAATCTTGTAAAATAAAAGTTGATGGGCCTAATTTCTTAATGATTTGAAATGGTCCACGCCACAATTTTTGAAATTTAGTATGATTTCCTTTCTCTTCACGTGCCTTGTCCCATTTCAGGACTAAGTCTCCAACTTGAAAATTTTTCTTATCAATTGAGCTTGCAGCAAAGGACGATTTTACTAGTTGTTGATGGTGAGCATGTATTGTTTGTCTTTTTCCCTTTCCTCTTCTAATTTAAGTATTTGCGATATCCTTAATTGCAGAAAATAAGAATATCTTTCTTCGATAAATTGTACCAGGGCTGATGAGGGGAGGAGTAGATTCGGAGGAAGTATATCCTCTTTCCCATATACTAGATTAAAAGGATAAGTACCTATGGAGGCCTTCTTAGTTATTCTATCAGCCCATAGAGAAAAAATCAGGGATTTATGCCAATTCTTTTGGCTTTGATCAGTAGTTCGTTTAATAATCCTAATGAGGTTTTTATTAGTTGATTCAGCTAAACCATTTCCTTGAGGATAGTAATTAGCAGATTATTCAATTTTAAAACCTCCTTTTAAAGAAAACTCGGTCATGCTATTTCCTGAAAAGTAAGATGCATTACCAAAAATTAGCACATTAGGTAATCCAAACCTGGTGATAATGTGTTGATCAATGAATTCAATCACTATTGTCAGAGTTGGCTACGTTAAGTTGTATCGCTTCTACCCATTTTTTGAAGTAATCTATAGTATTAAGGATGAAATTATGTTTCTTATAAGAATGAGGAACAATCTCACCAATTATATCCAATCCCCATGGTTCAAAGGGTTGTTCAATGTTGACTGGTTGAAGAGGTAAGATTGGTTTTCTCTATCTTCTTGAAAAAGTTTGGCAAATTTTACAATTTTTCACATAAGCATGTGTATCCTTGAAAAGAGTTGGCCAATAGTATCTGGCATGCAGGATTTTGTGAGCAGTGGTGTCTCCTCCAAGGTGTCCATCGGCTAGTCCATCATGTAATTCTAGCAAAACCCTTTTTGCTTTAGATTTTTCTAAGCATCTTAATAAAATTGAATCGTAATTTTTTCTAAATAACACATTATCAATGATTTCATATTGATTGGTGTTGGGCAATTTAATTGCTTAAATTGCTTTCATTAAATTATCAACCAGGGAAACTCGTAAGCTTGTGATGATGCCAACAAAATATATGCAGGAGTAGGCAACTAACTCTATGTCTAACTAAATGATTTATGATTCAATATAATATGCAAGGGAAGAGGCTCATAATTGAGGAGGTCCTGGTTGTCCCTCCATATAGTATTATAGATTGAAAAGAAATCATTGATTACATAAAACTAGAAACTTGAAATAAAGGCAAGAGAATGAATTTAATTGTTGTTTAGATTCAAATAGAGAGAGAGACTAACTTAGTCCCTTGATTTTCCCCTCATATATTGATCCAAACTAAACTAAGATTCATTCATAAGCATAAGAAATGAAATAACTTGAAACTTAAAAGCAAAAGAATGAATTTCAATTATCATGCAAATCAAATAGAGGGAAAGCCTAACTTAGACCCTTGTTTGTTCCCTCATATGCTGATAAGATTTTAATTTAAAACTCATTCATCAATCACAAAAAAATCCTCAAACATCTAAGCAATCAAATAAGATATATTATGAAATAAAAATTTTCTTTGATCCTTTTAGAGTTAGCTCAATTCTCTTAAGAACAAAGTGACAAACTATTCCATAAATTCATATACTACATTAAGACAATTTATATCTAAAACTATAGAATGGAAATTTATGTAAAATGAAGCTTTATTCTATTCCTCATAAGTTGATACTTGCTCCCGGAGTCCTCCCTTTGGAGGGGGAGTACTCCTATTTAACAAAAACTATGATTCACCCTCATAAATGTACCCAAATTCCCTTTGTTGACCACATTTGTCAACATGGTGACACATAAACCTATCCTCCATGGTCTTCCTCCAAAGGTCATGATCTTCCATGAGGTTCAGATCTTCTCAATTAGAATTGAGTACTAGAGGCCACATAAGGATGCTGTGAAGCTTCTTTGTACCTAACATGTCAACAAATCATATAATTGTAGTTATATGTATAGCACATTATTTTCTAAAGTTTAACGATAATCACTTTAAAATGTTAAGAATTAATAAGCTTTGGAAAAGCATATTTATAACCCAATGATGAGGTAAATGTAATGATGTGGAGGTAGAATGGAGGTGACATGAAGGTAATAAGGAAGTAATGTGAAGGTATTGGTGAATAATGGAGTGAGAATAAGGACTATTATGAGGCCCAACAATTGGCTTTAATCCTTAAATCCATTTTACTCTTGTAATTGAGTTCAAGTGGAGTGTAACCATTCTTTAGATAAAAAATAAGATCAACGTATTGAGATTAAATATCAGTAAGGCATACCTCAGACATCTGAATTGTGTTACCTGAGTCTTCATCAACTGATATATTAGAAGCTGCAGTAAGTAGTCTGCAAAAACCTTGACCTGTGATAATTTTAGCAGGTTTAATTTGAATGTCATATTCCTCCAAATAAGTTACCCAATTTTCCCTTTTTTCTCCCAACTGCTTTTGAACAAGCAATTGTATTACTGCTGGAAATGGGACAATTAATTTAGTGTGAGTTTTCAAAATAAAAGGTCTAAAATTTTTTGTAGACTTGAAGAATGCAAAGACTTGTTTCTCCACTTCTAAATAACTGATTTCTTCACACTGTAAGTTCGAGCTGAAGAAAGAGATAGGTGCCTCAATTTTTTTATCATTGATCTGTGTTAGAACTACAACATATGATAACTCAAAAGGAAAGGTACACAAAATGAACTTACCAGAAAAATTGGGAGTTATCAAAGAGGCAACATCAATAATGACTTGTTTGATTAACTTGAAGGATTCCCTTTCATTATGCCCACATTTCAAAACTAAATTTTTCTTGATCACAGCTTGTAGAGGCAAACAAAATTGAGAAAAATCCAGAACAAATATTTTAACAAAATTAATTTGTCCTTAGATACAATAAATCCTTTAAGTTTCCCTTCACTAAGACCAAAGTATGACTCCTTGGGGTTTAGTAAAGTTCTATATCTAATACACCTTTCGAGTCTGTTTTAAATTATGATAATGATTGTTCCTTTTCTTGGAATATATAGTAATATCATCCAAGTAAACAACAACAATTTTATTTATCGGACCTATAAAGCAAGTATCCATATCATTGGAAGGCTTATCCTACATTTATTAGTCCAAAAGGAATCTTTTTAAATGTGTAAGTTCCCCATTTAGTTCTAAAAGTAGTTTTCAGTATGTCATCTAGATGTACAAGGATTTGATTATACCTTGAGAATCCATCTAGAAAGGACATAAGTTTAGAGCTAGCTACTGACTATAAGATTTGTTCTATGGGTGGAAGTGGAAAATTGTATTTCTCACATTCTTTATTTAAATTTCTAAAGTCAGTGCAAATGAGAAGATCACCATTCTTCTTCCTGGGAGATACAAGATTTGAAACCCATTTAGAAGGCCTAACTGGAAAAATGATTTTGGCTTTAAGGAGTTTATTCAGTTTGCTTTTTATTTTGATTTCTAGATTCAGATGAACCTTTCTTAGTTTTTGTTGAACATGTTTAACCTCAGGTACCATTGGGATAGTATGATGAATGATGGAGGTATCATAAGTCCTTAAATCATCATAATTCCAAGAGAAAACATTTTTATATTTCTTCAATAGATGAATAAAGGCCAATCTCTCATCTGATGAAGTCCTAGGCCTAAATTAATGTTTTGAGGTTTATGATCAGATCCAAGGTTTACCAATTCAAACATCAAATTTGAACTTTGTAGTTCGCATTTAGTGTCTTTTTAAATCTCTCCTTCAAGTCATACAAATTTGCAAGCTTGACCATAGAATTGGGTAGGGAATTCTCCTCTATTGATTGCTTCATATCTTTATCATGTTCATCTTCATCGATTATCTAATTGATATATAACCCTTTTGATGTCAAGAAATTTAAAATGTCTTTGTCATCATTGAACATACTACAGTTGGTAACATTATCTAGAATTGAAGGGAGAAAAATAAATTCAATGGAAAACCTGTCTAGACTATAATCCTGAGGAGGAAGGAGCTTGGATGTGACATTAGCTAGCAGATATTCACTAGCATTTTGAAGTCTTGGAATAGGAGAAATATTAAATGCTAGAAAATGAGAAGTGAGAGTTTGAATGAGAGATTGATAATGTTTCAAGTGACTTGAGACGCAATGGATGGTGTTTCTCACATATTTAATAACAATTTTAAAGTCTCCAAACACTTGAAGGTATTTGACATTAATATTTGTTGCTTTGTACAAGCCCTGGACTAGAGCTTCATATTCAACGATATTATTAGTGCATTCAAACTCCAATATGCATGCTATCATTATTTTTTCTCCTTCAGGATTTATTAAAGTACATCCTACTCCAAAACCATCATTGGATCTAGAACCATCAAAATATAAAGTCCAAAACAAAGATTTAACTATTTGTTTATCTACAATATTTACACATCTAGATGATTCTGCCTATGAAAAAATTCCAATTTGAGAGGTGACAGAATCAGTCAAGAAAGGGGATTCTTGTGAATTGAAACTACCCAAGAACGACTCTAAATAGTAGTTCCTAAGAATGTTATTAGTAAGGACCACTGCTTCATTCTCCTCATCCAAGTCATTTACTGAGTATTTCATGTGTTTTTCTCAGTCAATGTGAACTTGATTGGGCTTACCATTGCAAGGAAGCCACATATGAGACTAGTATGTAGAGAAATAACCATGTAATTTTTTGACCAATCTCTTCTTAGAATTAAACCATCAAAGTCAGGAATATCAGCAACAAGTACATCACTGATTTGGAAAACTTTAGCGTTGGAAGAAAGTCTTATGATAACATAATTTATTTCACCTAACACTTTGAATTTGGTTCTATTGAGTTGAACAATAAGAACAAAGAATTTTGTGGTGAAATGTTCAGTTTAAGGAAAACTGAATAAGGCATTATATTTGAAGATTTCCTAGAGTCTACTACGCAATTGTGCACATTCTTATTTAAAATCTCAAAGGTTATAAGAAAAGGGGTTGTATGAGAATTTGACCTATCTCCAATTAGGATAGCATCGGTGGGATCAATATTATTTGAAGAATCGTTGGGAGGTTTTCCTTTTCCTTTAGAAGCTTTAGAAGTGACAGCAGTAGGCAGAGGAGATGTAGGGACTGCATTCAATTCTTTAAGTAAAAATTTATTTTATTACTTAAGTTTCCTTACATCATATAAGGAAATATTAGCCTTGACCTTCTTCATATCCTCCACAATATTATATTATGTGGTGTCAGAAACAACCAAAGTTTTAAATGTAGATGGATAATTTGAAGAAGATGGAATTAAATCAGAAGATGTAGAAGGGGTTTTTTTATTGTACCTTTGTCCTTGGTAGTAGGATTAGAATATTTATTCTTTTGGGTTGACTGCGATGAAGTTGTAGGACCCTTAATCCATGTGATAATTGGCAAAGATTCATTTTCTTCTTCATTATTTGAAGTAGGGATAATAAAATCCCATAATCCATGAAATTCAACTCATTCTTCCTCTTGGGAATCATCAGCAAATAATGTTGCTTCTTCCTCATCCCCATCTTCATTGGATTCATAATTTGATATGACATTAGGAGGTCAAGAGTTTGATGTCTAGGCTTTCCTAAAAGGCCTGAAAGGTTACTTAGAAGACTCAAGCCTCTGCATTTTAATCTCCACCATTTCATTTGACATGGAATTAAGTACCTTTTGTAATCCTTCTAGATCAAATGGATCTTTGGGAGTTTTCTTCTTTGATTCTGCTTTGAAGGTAATCTTCTTATTCTTTCTTTCTTCTTACGCATTTTTATTTTCCAATGTTAGTATCCTTTTTTCCATAGATAGGGCTTCTTTCATGTTATCCACTAAAGTGGCTTTATTAGCCCTGTCAACAAAAATTGTGATATTGGAAGGAAGAGAAAAAATATACCATTTGATTTGAACATCATCACTAGGTTTAAAAGTATCTGGAACTTTTCTTAGTAATTTATTAAATCTAGAATTAAAATCCTTGATTTTTTCATTTGGATTTGTTTTGAGATTTGAGAGATCATTAATTAGAGTGACAGTTGTGTGATCATTACCAAAATTAGTGAAGAATTGTTCTTCAAAAGTATGCCAATTGGTAATAGATCCTGGTGGTAATGAAAAATACCATGAACCTATAGATCCTTCGAAGGTGTAGGGAAATAATCTAACTACACAATCTTCTTCAGCCACTCCAATAACATTAATGGCTAGCATGAAATTAAGGAGATGTTCTTCAGCGGGGAGTCCATCATCAGGATTGAATTTAGGTAACCATTTTTTAGGATGCGTAGGTAGGGGATGGAGAGGTGTTGCCATTTGAAAAAATCCAGGATTGGTCCATGGTCTGTTTTCTGATGGGTTTTGTTGTCTTCCTAACATTATGGGAACTTGGGTAGAAGGACTTGTAATAGTAGAAGAGGTTGATTATGTCGAATAAGAAGTACTCCATGTGCTAATATTATTTGAACTAGCACCAATTGATTGGAAATGAGGAGAATAAGTGGAAGGATTGATCGAAGGAAAGGAAGTTGATGATGAGGGGTGAAATGAAGGTGTTTGTGGTGGAGAAGAAGATAAAATCTCACTAGTGGATGATTGTGATTCAAATTTTTTGGTCTTTCTTCTGTGGGAAGTTAAGGGAAACTAAAAAGGAGTAACACCAAGCTTCTAATTTTGGTATCAAGTTAAAATACAAGTAGCTTGAAAAGATTATGAAACACTACCTTCAGACAACTTAGATTGTTGTCGCTTTTCTTCCAAAATAGAAATTCCTTATAATTTATTACTTATAGTCTAAACTTTAGGTATCTCCTAAGAAGGAGGTTGATCAACTGACTTAGGGAGTGTGCTAGGATATTTTGTGGTTATTTTCACAACTTCCAATCTAGGAGTAGGAGATTTGGAATGAGATCTAGAAGTTGGGGGAGATCTTGAGGGGGAATGAATCTTTTGATGGCCTTTTGATTTGGGATCAAACCTTGTTGCCATTCATAGTTAGGGCCCTCCTTCTAGCACCAAAAATATTGAAGGTTCGGAATGTCGCTACCTCAACATTAGGGATCACAACCCGATAGGGAACTTGAAAATAATTCATTTTCCGTTTGGAATAGTAGCTCTGACTGGGAATAATGGGACAAGTTTCCCTTTAAAAAATATATAGTGGAATAAGAGGTGTAAAGAAAGTGAAACAGATGTGATGAATAGAAATGAAAGCAGTATAAATATATATATGTCTAACTATCTATATCCTGGGACTTAACATGTCATTATATGTGCGATTTTAAATATTCTTTAATATGAAAGATAATGTAGATCCTCCAACATTTAAAGAAGCAAATACAAGTAAGATAATTAATTTGATTAAATGGTTAATCAAATTAATTGTTAATGCATATCACATAAAAGATCTAGTTGTTTTCCACATACATTCAAAGATAACAATTTTGCACTTTCAATAGTGAATAAGTGTTTAACTACATTCAAAGCTCATACATAGAAAAAAGGTTTAGAAAATATGAGTATTAATCATATGTAAACATAGCAATAACATAGAGAGAGAAGTACCCGATATATTATTTCTCTGGCCATGAGAAAAATAGTCGTAGTTCAACTTTTCTATTAAGATGATTGAAAAAGTACAGTAGTGCAACTTTCTTAAGTCTTATTTACAAAAATTCAGAACCCCTTTCTAAAAGACATGAAAGGGTATTTATAACTTAGAAATCGAACTATAATAATAGAAAATACATGAAATTTTGAGGATGTTTAAACAAACCATCCTTAAAATAAAATCAAAAGGACCAAAATAGATTTTGTTTCAACAATTCATCAGGAATGAGAAGCTTGTTTCCCTCCTATTTGTTGCCTTAGTTCATAGACAAGATAGGCTTCAATTCAAGAGGATGAGTTGGATTTAGATGCATTTGTCATGCATACACAACATCGGAGAGCATTGAGAGAATATGAGAAGTGATATTAGCTAGGCATCGTAAAATTAGCCATTGGCTATGCGGTTTAACCAAGTATTACCAATAAAGTTCTAGATTTAGCTTCGATAACTTTGTTATGTTATCTTCTTTTGTCTTGGACCAATCCTGCCAATATTTCATCAATGTCTTGACATCGGGAAAAGCATCAACTGAGCATTCTCAAATTAGGTTAGCACCAAAAATATTATAGTGGATGGTTTTAATAATGTTGCTTGCGATGTCCCTTGCACTAAAAATGGCTCCTTTGGCTTGTTTTAGTTTCATATCCCAATCCCTAAAAAGGATTTCCTTTTGTGAATCCTCAATCCTTGGAGGATTTCATGTTATTCCATCTACACTGTCTTGCCATGTAATATAATCAAAACTTTTCTCTTCGATGTCATCAAAGTATGTCCTCCAATTCAACAACTAATTCATTAGTGAATGCTTGTTTGACATAGATCATTGACTATTGTTAACTTCTGGCAAAAGACCACATGTTTTTGAGAAATGAGAGTGTTAATTTCTCCTGCTTCTCTTTTTAAATCTTCAAGTTTAGGATTATCATTCAATTGATCAATCTTAACCTGGAGTTGTTGTAACTGATTATTTTGGCTTTTGGTGTAAGCTTCATGCTGAAGCTTCATCTCATCAGATATTTTTTGTAATTGGGTTACCTTTTCCAACCATCCTTCATCAATACTCTATTTTCAATTAAGTAATGCTTGTTCCAACTGTATGATCCTGTCATCCTTTTCTTTGATGAGTTGTTGTACTTCTGAGGCCTTATCAATAGTGGTTGTAGCATATGCTCCTGCACACTGTGATAGCTTGGTTAGATCATCAAAAGGGTTTGTTTGTGGACATTTCCACACAACATCCAGTGGTATATCTCCAAGAACTAGTGCTTGCAATTGCTCAACTCTCTTTCTCTTTCTCTGACTGGTCATAAGAGCCCCATGTTTCAGACTGTAAAATACATCGAGAGGAGGTATTTCTTCAATAATAAGAAAAACTTCAAATGTAGGGTGAACCTGATGACTTCTACGTCATCGGTGTTGACAGCTTTATCTGAAGACCCAATAGTGAGTGGGATATTCTTAGTGATCTCAAGGGTACTAGGTCTTTCTTTTGGAGTTGAAACCTATGCCTCCTATGATCCTATATTGATCATTTGGTCAAATTGTTTCCATACTTTACCCAAATCGTTGGTAGACTGCAATTCATCAGTGTGCTGTGTTGATGTTGTGCTTTCTTTGTTTCCCTGATTGGCCTCAAAATCCTTTGAAAATTGAGTTGAAACCTATTCCTGTTGTATGGCTAGTTGTGAAATGTTTAATACATCAAGAGGGAGGTTCTCCAACCTCGTGCTTCTATATTCCTGGAATTTATTTAATTCCTTGGGATTTAGGCAAGCCTTGACTAACTTTTCCACCTGTTCATAGCCTCAGGAAGTTTCAAATAAGTCATCAAAAACATCAGGTTCATGTTCAAATTGTATGACTTTGACCTGAGTGGTGAAATTTTGAGCCACTTTGCTTGGTCCACATTTCTGAGGTGGGAGAGTGGGAAAGTTTAAGCATAGTATGTGCTCAATCTCAAGCATTGTGTGTCTGAAATTTTCCAAAGTGTATACTTCACAACGAACAGGGAATGATGGCCAAATGGACTTCATCGCTTCCTTGAGGGATTTAGCTAGGCCATTGCCCACAGTTTAATAAGAAACCTCTAGGGCTAAATGTTTGTCAAGTACGTAAAGGGGGAGAAAATGTGGGGAAACTGAGCTACCAAAAATCCTAACATAAGTGAAATATTCCTCACCAAACCACTTACCTATAGCTGTAAGGTTGTTGCGAGCCATTTGGAAAATCTAGGGGGTTTTTCATCAAAAATATCTTGGTACAAAGGCAACATTACTTCATGACAGGTTTTTTAAAAATGTGGTTGGAAATTGGATTCCAATAGGATATTATGATAGATGTGGATAGGGGTAGGGCCTTCTAGTGTCCATTTCCATCCCATGGATGGAAAATCAGAGGAAAAACAAATTGCATCCATGATGTATGCACTCATAAATATAGGGGGCACATTCCTAGTGGAAATATTATGTTTTCTTATGTAGGCTAGGATCTGGGAAGCTAAATTATTTGATAAGATAGTGGCCCAATCCATAATATAGGTATCTGAGGTGGCTTCAATCATAGGAACCCATTCAACCATAAATTTATGTGTATTGGGGTATCCAAATAGTCTACATAACATAACAGCAGCTTGTCAATGAGGACCAAAAAGGAAAAATATAGAATACATACCCTTGTCTCCATTCTTGTCTTTGCTCAGATCATTCCTCCATTTCCTTACTGGCTCTGATTGAACTGTGTTTTTTGCTGCGAACTTTTGAAGAAACTACACATCATATATCTTTTGTGGCTTTGGTAGATGGTACATCTTTCTCAAGGCCTTAGCTCTGAATGACCCAATTAGCATTTGTTTCCTCAAGGTTTGGAAGTTCCTATCTACAATGTCCACTTCATCGACGACCCATTTGACCAAATTAGTGTAGGGAAGAATCTTGGGCTAAGCAACAATTCGATGGAGGTTAAAATTAGTAATGTCTGCCCAAGTAGTTTGAGGTGAGAATTAGCAACATCTGCCCAAGTAGCTTCAAAAGTTGACATTGAGTCATCCACTGTGACTTGTCTTACAACCACTCTAGGTTCTTCCTCTTCAAAAAATCTATTCATGGCTTCCCAAGAAGAACTTCTTGAATCTATGGTGCATGTGGTATCAGAGAATAACGTGGGCATCTCGGTTACTTCTACAGTAGGAGGAGTTGGTTGTGGTGGCACCATAGATTTCTTGGTTTTCTTAGTAGCTCTCGACATTTTTCTTGGGTTCTACTTACTCAGGACTAGCCTACAGAAGAGAGAACATAGTGAATGAGGCGAAACCACTTAGAGCTCGAAACTTATGGCAAGAATGACCAAATAGTATCAAAATTAAAAATTAATGCAAAATCATGAAGCACTAAATGATAAAGCTCAAATCATTTACATTATTGAGAATCATAAATACCATTATAACTGATCATAAATGGAAAACATGCGTTTACATAGTTTGCGATATAGGTCAAAGATTCAAGCTTCATTGTGATGCAAATATTCCAATCTGTGAGATTAACCCTTTGTTGATATCCGATTGAATAATCATTAAGATATATGGTGAAAGGCTTATGGTGGAATTTATCGCATCGAAATTTCTTAAGGAAATACACGGTTTGAATCTTGTGATGTGATATTAGTATCACGATGAGGAAACTGCAATAGAGTATTTCACAATATCGAAGAAGAGCTTTATCGGAAGGTCGGGATTGTTTGAACAATAAGGAATGTCGATATTCCTCTTGCGATATAAGTACTGTGATGTTGACCTGGCTTGTTGGCAGGACCAGGTCTCACATTTGTAGGCAAAGAGGGTTTTCCTTTATTAAAGTTATGAAAGACTTTCCACTAATTCATTAAGGTTGGGCAAGTATCATTGCACTTTTCCTTGGTAGGATCTTTTGACCTTTTTTGATTAGCGAGATGCGATATGTGAAAGGTCTATACAACTTTTCACTTATATAATTTTTTAATGCCATTAGACTTAAGACTTAGGTTCAGATGTGATAGTTTTTGGTTTTTTAAAGAATATTGTATCTTACTTACTTGCTAAAAAGTCTCTAAATTAGAAATTAAAAAGGGTCCCCATTATTGGCTAAGTTAACTTATCTAATCATAATGGGCGTTTTTTAGTGACACAAGAAGTACACATAACTCTATGAAAATTATATTTTATTCTCAAAATCCCTTTCACTTTATACAAAGTGAATTTCAAATTTGAAGCAAACTTAAAATATTAATATAACAAGATATGATTTATTATTATTATTATTATATATTATTATTATTATTATTATTATTATTATTTGTTCCAAGTTAAATTAATAAGCATACATTGGATTTTTGTACTTAAAAATCTATAATACCAAGTGTGTTGTGTTCCAATCATACTTATGAGTGTTATAGGACTAAAACTTTTATTAATCAATTCATTTTAAAATTTTTAAAGATTTACATTTACATTTACATTTGTGACGTTGTAAATATTTACTAATACCTAGATTTGTCACATTTTACTTAAATTTTTAAAAGTATGGAATAGTCATTGTCATGTGTTTTTTGGTTTTAACTATGGGTAAATAATACGTTATTATGACTTTCAAATGTTTTATAACTACTTTAGGATATTGATCATAATTTCACTTATTTTTGTCCTCAATTGGATGGTGGTGTGGTCGGGACCTTACCTTTCTCTGCTACTTTTGTTGTGGTTTTCTCAACTATCTACCTCAGTTAAACTCTTGGGCCCAGTAAAGTGAGCTTATGAGTGAATTTCTCTCCCTATTTCATTAACCTTTATTTTTTGCAGTTTAAATGGTGATCTCTCATTGGCTAGTTATTTTTTTGTTGTTAGTTTCTATATTCAATAAGGGTGTTTTGAATTATATGCCTTGAAGCCTCATCCTAGTATCTTTCTTATTATCGTTACCTTTTCTTGCTTCCAACACTTTTTCTGTAGCCCAATTTATAATCCCCATATTTCCAAGCCTTTGTCCTATCATGTGTTTTATTCCTATTATGTTGGTCTTCCTACATATGTATTATTTTCCCAAGTTTTCTTCAATGTGAGTATCCATCCTCAATTGTGCATGCGCACCTGCTAGGATGGGTGGGGTGATAGTTGGGGTTCCCAAGTCAGCACCCATGCCAAAGCCCGGGCTTGCAAGGTTGTGGATAACTATCATGTTTTTGTTCTATTCAAGATCATATGTTACACATTATTTTGTCGCATTCATGGAAATTAATGTTATACCCCTATCCTTTGTCATCTGAAGCATTATTTCCATTAATCCCTAAAGAATATGGAAGAAAATAATTTCCTTGAAAGATGAAAATCTTGTTCATATCCCTTTAAAAACCTTATTTCAAGAGGATGCCAGAAGTTGCACATTGACCACATGGAACATAACTACTTGTCGCATGTTGCATAACTGTCAAGTGTGACACTATCGTAGTCTCGTTTATAAGGTGTGACACTATTTTTACAATAGAAAAAATGAAAAGAATGAGGAGATTATAGAAGATAAGACTCGTGGATGGAATTTATCCTGATCAGTTTGGATCTAACTTATTGTTAGAAAATGAGAACGCCAAAAATATTTTATTTATATTGATAATTACTTGAGATATTCTTGTTGTTAGAAAATCATAAAGGCAGAAATATTTTATTTTTATTGATATTTACTTGAGATACTCTTATGTTTTCTTATGTTCCTCTTTTATCTTTAGTTCATCAAGCAATTACCAAGAATAATAGAAAAAATATAACAAACACCAGATGTAGGTGAACAGTTAGGTACAAACCCCTATCTAGGGAAAACCCAGTCAACAACTCTGTAGGAATTTACAGGGTAAGTTCCTCAGACAGAACACCAAAAGGACACCGCTCACAAATAGATCACAGATCAATACGCCAGTATTTTGACGTGGTTAAAACCCTCAGAGAGGGAAACAGTCCACGGCTTGTGCCAATGTGGCTACTACAGGAAATTTATTAATAAAAGAATGAAAATTTACATAAGCTTCTCTCATGCACGGTTAACCTACAAAGGACCCTCCATGCGCTTTAAATAGAATTCATGGACCAATCGGGTGTCAAGCCACGGATCAAGTGTCGGTAATACCGAGGAGAGAATGAACCGTCGGATCCCTACATATCGTGACC